>CAKNYM010053124.1:52770-96781 GCA_932195095.1 Andricus curvator
CCCCCCCCCCCCTCCCCCTGTAACAGAAGTTTTGGTGGGACTGACGTAAGAACTGGACTCTCCACTATACGACGAATCACTACTTAACTTGGGCATGATTTCGACTCGCAAAACAAATTTCGCGCGTAAAGGTGGTAGTTGGGTGTACAATCTAAACATGAATAATACAAACAATAAAGTAGCCTCGGAATGGACTGAAACTTTGATTGAGGTTTTGAAATATGGTCAGGAGTAGATAGGGAATCACATGGTAGTCAAGGGGTCGGTTTGATTATGAATGAAAAAGCAAGATATATGTTCCAAAAATGACTTAAATACTTTTTTCTCCCCTTTTCAGATAGTTGGAAAAAAATCTTTCTGATTGTAGGATTTATTATAAAGATACGGAAATATACGCTGAAGTAAAGGAATTACCTTCTTCATTTTAAATCAAATACAACTTTAGTCATTTTTATCTGAAGAACATTGAACATAACATATGATCGTTGCGAAGCGCGACGAGCAAATTGCGCGCAGCAAGCGCGCTCAAACTTTTGGGTTTCTATTATACGATGAACAGAAACGAGCGTGAAGCGCGAGGTTCACATGATGATCATACCAAATATCGAGCGCGAAGCGCGAGTGTCGTGATGAGAATGTGTTCCTTAAGGTCGATAGAACCTTAAGTAAATTAGTTCTTATTTTTATGTAAAACTGACATAATTAAACCAAAAGCAGGTCATAACGATGAAGCTTACTAAGAGAGAGCATTAGCCTGCGAAGCGCGCAATAGCGAGCACACGAAGTGTGAAAACCTAGACGACAGATGCCTAGACGCGAGATGAATACCTAATCGAGCGCGAAGCGCGAGATCCAACAGGTGCGCGCCCTAGGCGCGCTGAAACTTGCGAGCGAAGCGAGCCGCGCGCGAAGCGCGCGATGAGAATGTACCCGCGATGCGGGCAGATTTTTTAAGTTCTTAATTATATCTCTAACCTCAGTGACACAGACTTTTTCAATTGGATTTTCTAATGCATCATGTTCTATGTCGCAGTTCTGTTGTCCCATATCTTTACCTCCTAATAATTCTTTAAAAGAGTCTTTTAAAGCGTCTACTATCTCGTCTGTATGATATAGCATTTCACCTTTGCGGTTTCTTATGCTGACAAACTCTGTACTTTTACTTTCCTTTATCTTTTTAAATAATAGTTTCATGGTTCCTTCAAAGTCGTTTTGTATTTTCTTCTTTTCTTCTGTTCTGATTTTATCTTTACTTTCCTTGACTAGTTATTTAACTTTCCTCTTTTTGTGTCTATAATCAATTCCAAGTATATGTCTCTCCTCATCGATAAGACCTGTGATGTTCAGCGTTCGCTTGTACGCTTCTTTCTTTTCTTGTCGGGCTGCATCAATTTCATCATTCCACCATGCATCACCAGATTTTCTTGCTACAACCGCCCTACCGCATACTTCGGTCGCAGTTTTAACAATGATATCCCGTAACATAGTCCAAGCGCTATCTATACCTTTATTGCTTCTAAGCGCCTCCCAAGTTGACTTATCTATGCGTTCGTTTGTATTATTCTGAAAATCTATTCGCACTTCCCGTTTCTGTGAATTTTCCGCGTTTGTTTCGTTTTTTTGTTCTCTTTCATCTTCATCCCCGCGCTAAGTTTATTTTGGAGACTAGAAGGTAATGATCAGTATTGCATTCGGAACCCCTCATGACTCTTTTATCTTTTACTAGTTCTCTTAGTCTTTCATCCGCAATAACGAAGTCAATTATACTGCGGTTATTTCCTTTACACCAGGTATACGAGTGGATCATTTTATGTCGAAACCAAGTATTTGTAATAAATAGGCCCTTTTCTAAGCATAAGCTCACTAATTTTTCCCCGTCATAATTTTTTTTTGTTGGATCCCCAAGCTTACCTAGGACCCTTTCTGTATTTGCGTCCTGACGTTGGACGCTGACCCATCCGTTCATATATCCTAGCAGAATTATTCTTTCACCTTGATCACAAGTACTTATTGTATTATTTAAGGTGTCCCAGAAGGCGTCTTTGACTTATCTCGGATCGCTATCAACTGGGGCGTAGCACGCTATGATAAATAATCTTCTGCATCCTACCTTCATTCTAGCCCACAACAATCTGGGAGATACAAAATCATGATCTTTGTGATGCTGTCTTGCTTTTTCATTCATAATTAAACCGACCCCTTGACTGGCATGTGATTCACTACCTACTCCTGACCAGATTGCACAACCGCCTTTCAACACCCCATTTTCTATGTTTCTACCTTCGCAACCCTTTTCTTCGTCTCAGGTACACATAAAATATCTAGTTTCCTTACGTGCACAGTTTCTCGTAGTTCTCTTACCTTAAGATCATTCACTCCTCTAGCATTCTAAACTCCCAGTCTCCATTCATCGCCTGAAACTCGACCTTTACGTTTACCGTGTGTATGCATTTCGTCAATCAAAGTTTCAGTCCATTCCGAGGCTATTTTATTGTTAGTATTATTTATTGTTTAGATTGTACACCCACCTACAACCTTTATGCGCGAAATTTGGTTTGGGAGTCGAAATCATGTCCAAGTTAAGTAGTGATTCGTCGTTTGGTGAAGAGTCTAGTTGTAACGTCAGTCTCACCAAAACTTCTGTTACTGGAGGGGGGGGGGGGGGGTGATGGCAGAGAGTGGAAACCGAAAGTCTCAAGTGGTTGGTGTTTTATGCTGAGGTCACCAGCCTTCAGCAGCGTTGTATTAGAAAGGAGTTCATATGCTTTAGGGAAAAAATCCATTAATTTAAAATGCATTCAGGAATCTTTGAAAATAACGCGTAATTTTCGAGTTTTCAACCACCTTAAAGTATCTTTAAGCATTATTTGAAGTTTTTAGCATTAAAAATTTTACTTCAGCAAAATGAATATAAATTGGTATAAAAGAAAAACTCATGTTTAAAATAAGCTTCAGGCTCTTATATTTTTTGTCCAATTTCCAGGTTAGATTTGAGTTACGCGGTTATAAATCTTTTATGAAGTTGTCTGTATACAGAAACACAGTTTAAAGAAAAATAATCAAACTGTAAAATTTTATATTTGGTTTCTTTCCTATCTTCGGATAAACGACTGACTCCTTGAAGCACTAGAGCTAGACTGATTTTTCAGGACAATAGAGGGTCACATGAGAAGAGTCCAATTACAAGTACGTCGCATTTTGAAGTTAAAACGTTGGAAATATTGAGTTCTTTAAAATGTTATGGAAATACGTCCGGATATGTAAAAAAATCTTGAAATACTGTGAAGTCTTTGATTTATTGTGAGCAAATTCTTTGAAAAATGAATTGAAATATTATTATAAAATTCAGTGGAAGCCATTACATTAATTCCTGGAAACTCTCAAAAAGCTCTAGCATGTGAGAATTTCTTAAAAAAATTTGAAATTCCTTTGAAACCATTGAAATCAATTGAAAATTCCTACGAATAGAGAGAGAAAAAATCTTGAAATATTTGAAAATCCTTAAAATCCCATGAAGCATTCTAATTCTCTTCAATAAATTCTTTGAAATTCGATAGAGTTATATATAAATATATGCCCATATTACATTTTCTCCTGTTTGAAATAATAAAATAGTTATAATAATTAAACTGCAATATTATAAGTTTTAGGGAAAAAATCCATGAATTTAAAATCCATTTAGGAATTACATTATTTCTTAAAATTTCTGATTAAGTGTGATATTTATTTAATTTCATAGGCTTTTCTTTCCCCATAACTTCTTCGAGAAAGGAAAAAAGTCGCACTGGGATTCAGAACTAGGTCGTGTGAGACAAATCAGTACTAAATTACTAACTTTTCTGAAAATTATATACAAGTCTTAATACGGATAAGGTACTACAAAGCTAACAGTTTATTTTTTCCGAATATTGTTACAAGTACTCGTATGACTTATGTGAAGAAGTACTAAAGGCTAAAGTATCAAAAACTTTAAAATCCACCCTGCTTCAGTAGGAAATTTTTTACGATAAATGTACTAGAAAAGATCCAAGTAATTATTTTTCTCAAAATTTGTACAATTGAAGTAGGTTATTCTATAATAGCCTGAGATATCGGCGAGCTGGACTGAAATATTGAAAGACTGATATAAAAAAGTGACTCAGTATCGAGGTTGTATACTAGGTCAAAGTTGGGTTTTAAAATATAAATCTTACTGAAATTAATATTTTTTAATCTAATACGTCGCTTGATTTATTTCATATGTCATTAACTGATCTACGAAATGCTATTTAGGCTTATGTCTAGCCCTACTACGATTTTCTTAATTTAATATTTCTAAGCTAATTTACCTGCGATTATTTTTATTATTATTATCTTATTCTTATGATAAGTTATCCTGTATTTGGTCAATGACTATTTAATAAATAAATAACTTGAATTAAAAAATAAAAAATAAAATTTGTTATTTATTATATGGCTGCGCCTAGTCGTCTCAAAAAATTGACTGAGATAGAAAAGGGCGTTAGACTAGTCATCCTGAAATTTCGAGACGACTAGCCAAATTTATGAAAAATATTTACATAACTACTCAGCCTGTAATTTAGGACCACAAGGCACTTCGTTATTATATATTATCAAAAAACCACTTCAACTATTTTTTTTAAACCGTTCTAGTTTTTTATACGTATTCTGAAAATTAGAAACATTTTGAGCCAATAAACAAGGTTATGTAAACGATGGCATTCATGCTCTCGTGAAATGACAGCCTTTAAGTAAAAATGTATGCCCTAAAAAAATTTAAAAACAGTCCTGCACTGGACTTTTTAACATTTTATCTTTAAAAAGTCAGGCTGAAACATGATATATTTTGAAATATTTTCAGAAAAATTTCATTAACTTTGAATAGAAGATTTGAGTGGAGTATTGGTAAAAAATAATTTCTGTCACGCAACATACCCGGGTACACAAATTTTGATATGGGATTGATCTAGGAAAACGTCTGGAAAATCGTATGGGAGTCATTTCACAGATAGTATAGTAAAAGTATGGTAAATGAGACTATACCAAACTTAATGTATATTTGAATAAAGTATATAGTATTGGAAACCATTGCTGAAGTATGTTTGAGAAGTATATAACTAAAATATAGCTAAAGTATAGTGGAAGTTATGTCAAAGTATGGTTAAATTATATCTGTAAAATATAGCTCAAGTATGTAAAGTATGTTTAAAGTATAGGAAAAGTATGTCTAAAGTATACGAAAAGTATGGTTATAGTATATATAGCCGTATTATTGATGATGGGAGATAAAGGGACACCTGAAATACATAAAATTAGAGATCCAAAATCATGCTTTTCATAACATCAAAAAATATTATTAGCAACTTCTGAAATAAGTAAAATGTTAATTGTAACCTCAATTATTTGACTTTATATTATACATAATTTAAAATCAAATATTTCACATAAATAATAATGTGATTACAACTTTTTAAGTTTTTATGATAATAATACTATATGCTGGTTAGGAATAAATGATTCTGTATCTCTTACCAATCAATTTTCCATTATAGATCCTCATGTTTTTTTATGATTTCCCATAAAGTTGGAAACAGAGATGGTTATTTTCAATTCCAAAGTCTATTTTGTGAGAAAAAATGAAACGATTTTTTTTGGAACTTCCAAATTTTAATAATGCGCTGTTGCGTTGCACCTGCGAATAATCTTCAATACACATTTTTCTCATGAAATCACTAGAATCGCGAACTTTTTATATTATCGCACGAGCTATCATTCATGATGAATTATTTTCATCTTGTTGCTAGGATATCTTGAAAAACAAATTAGTGACATTATATGCCCGATACTTTACCCATACTTCATCTATACTTCATCCATACTTCAGCTATACTTCAGCTATATTTGATCATATACCAGTTCAATATACTTCAAGTATGGGACTGTCTCATTTGCCATACATTTTTTATACTTTGGAAAATAAATGATTGATCACTCCCATACTTATTATTTTTGCCCGGGAATCCTAAAATTTATTTACCAATTCAATTATTTCACTGCAAAACAAAAGCATTATTTCAGATATTGAAATAAGACTCAGAAAAAACAGTCTCGAGTGGCACTAAAATGAGACCACTGGTGAGAGCCCAGAGTTGTTTGTTTTACGTTGAAAATAATAGTATCAAGTCATCCTATTCAAAAACAGGACACGCAAAGTATGATACCATAAAAAACAGATCTCTAGTTTCTATAGTGTTCATTTGATTGCAGATTAGACATTATTTATTCTTCACTAAAAATTAATTCATTTTTATGAACTGTCACCGCTAGAATTCAGTTACTATTTGCTAGTTAAATATGACTGATTTAAAGTAACAGAATAGATCACTCGGTAAGTCTTGTCGTTCGGTGCAATATAAATAAGGACGAATCAGTTCGTTGAAACACCTACATCATGCACCTACAGATAACTCATACCTAGAGGAAATTATGCTCTACTTACCTGATAATAAACAGCTTATTTTTTCCATATGCTGTTTTCAATTTTATATTCTTCTAATTTAGCCTAGAAATTTTGTATCTGAGTCATCTTGAGCTTAAACGAAAGCGTACATAATCTACTTTAACGTTCTAAAAGGAACCTAAAAAATAGTTTTTCAATCAAAAGAATACAAACAAAAAAATTGCTATATTCGCAGTTTTATACAACCCTCGGATGATCATGTGGAGGGGAGATTAATCATTTTAATTGAATAATTAAAAAGTTACATTCTTCGTTTTTAAAATGATGCCCCATCGAATAAATCGGTCAAATAGTTTATCCCGATGACATATTTTTGTTGAAAGCACATGTGTTTTAGTGAACCATTGCTTGACAGTTCTAATTGATGGTGAAATATCGCCCAATAAACCTACCATGTTATTATTAACAAAACAGATCACGTAAAAAATTGTAATTTTTGTTGGCATAAAGATTATTTGTGCAATACACAACCATTTCTGTCGGTTCTTGGTAAATCATCGCCTCTAGGTACAAGCTACCTGCAAGATGTATAAGTATTTTAATAAACTGATTTGCCTCCAATTTTGCACCAAACAACAAGACTTACCCAGCGACCTATGTACAGGTATTAACAATTGTAAAAAATGTGAAGAAAATAAAATTAATTCTTTCCTACTTTTGTCACCAAAAAATTGTCCTGAGAACAACTCTTTTTTAACTCCGTGAAACATGAAGTGGAAATTGTGGAAATTTGAACAACAATTTTAGTCAAATTATATGGTAATATTTCGCCGAAAGGGCCAACGATGGTTGATCACGAGACGTGAGTTCATACTTTTAAGTGGTGCCATAAGTGATGACCATAAGTCTTCATGACGTGCAGCAGTGATGTGAATAGGCTCTGAGTCGATTATGTCTCCCCGGTTCATCCATCCTTCAAGCCTCAACCTAAGCCTGAAAATGACGCCCCCCCCCTCTCATTTTCTGGCCCTTATCAATCTGTTCATCCCTCAATTTGTCTATCGCCCGTTTCGTCTCACAACATATAGGCGATAATATACCCATAGGGTGAGAATGTCCAAACGAAGAAACTTGGTTGGTGTAACTTACAGGACTTTTAAAATATGCAACGCACATAATAACATTATGATGATATTTAAGCCGATTAAATCAACACAATAGATTTTCTTTTGATTGGCGATAAATGGTACTTATTAGATCTTTACATTCTCATCCTATAATGAGAAGGTATTAGATTTGTGTAAAATTTGACCCTTCCCCCCCCTGTTTTCGTCGAATATCCACGTTTTGAGACCCCCTGAACCCAAAAAACAGGTTTTTACAAAATGTCTGTCTGTGAGTCTGTATATTACAGTTAGCACAATAACTTTCAAAAGAATTAACGTATTGGATTGGGCTTTGGTATACTGACTATATACATAAAATATATAGGACTATATCTGTCCTAAAAGGAAGTTCAAGTTCGTTAGCCAGCCATTTTGGATAAAAATTCAAAAATTGAGCACATTTTTAAAATTGTTGAGAACACTTTTTTTCAACATTTACAAATTCTATGGACGGATAATAATAGTACTCAAAAAGGCGAACACAATATTTTTTGTTTTTTTTTTATACAAGAAAAATTACCGGAGTAACAGCATTTACAAAATTCCAAAAAACAAACGAAAATGAACATTTTAAGCCAAACATTTGCGGTCAAACTATACAAGATAAGAAAACAGATGAATTAAAAAAAATGGCACACTCAAAAAAGATCTACAAATTTGTTATTAATCACTTTTCGATGGAACGCGTAGTTTTTGTTTCATTTGTAAAAAACTGATTTAAGAATAAAATGAATGAAATTTTTGGACAAATGACACAAACTATCAAAAAAATTAATGGACAAAAGTTATTCACTCAGAAAAGAGCTACAAATTTTTTATTAATCATTTTTTGATAGGATGCGTAATTTTTGTTTTATTCGTGAAAAATAACATAAACAATAAAAAAAATATGGAAAACGACGCAAGGTACGAAAAAAGATGAATAGACAAAAGTTGTTCTAACAAAAAAGATCTACAAATTTGTTATAAACTTTTGTTATAAAAATACATTCAAAATAAAAAAATTAACTTTTTGGAAAAACGATACAAGCTACAATAACATTGTATCTAACAAGATTTGTCGTCTAAATTACATTTATCAATTTTTTTAGAACCACTTGATGCCAGGATACATATTTTTGGTTCAGATCGTAAAAAATAACATTGAACATAAACAAATTAAATTTATGGAAAAACGACAGAAGTTGCAATAAAATGCATAACAGAATTTTTTTATAGGATGCGCACTTTTTTCAATTATAAAAAAAAGACAAGGATAATACGTCTGTTTTCAATATCAATGCATATTATGAATTGTAATAATATACATTTATTGAAATGATATAAAATTTTCACTGTAGCTGAGAATAAAATTAAATGCAAAACCAGGAACAAATATTAAGGTAATCATGAAAAATACAATTTGTACTTTATTTTGCAATATCTAAATAAGCAATCACAGGCCGACGTACAGAAATAAATGTAATATACATTTGATGTAATAATGTTGAACATATAATGTAGAAAATTTCGCATTTTGGACAAAATCGAGGGCGAAGCATGAGGTACGTGATGAGAATGTATTCGTTAAAGCCGAAGGAGCTTTAACAAAAGAGAATTCACAATCACCAAATTACAGTTGTCGATGATTTCACTTTTAATTTTGAAAGGTCTGTGCACAAATGTGGGGAAAATACAAAGACTGAGCGCGCAGCGCGAGGTAAATTCATTATCGAGCGCGAAGCGCGAGATCCAACAGCCGCGCGCCCTAGGCGCGCTCAAACTTGCGAACGAAGCAGTTTTTTTTAATCCGATTAATAATGTGCACATAAAACTACATTACAACTGCTCACAACAACTAGGAATTACCTTATATTCGAGGGGCTACCCATTGCGATTTTGATGTAAGTCTGAAATCTAGAAGTAAAGATAATTCTAAAGCTTGAAAAGAATACAAAGAATTCAAATACTTTAAGGTACTTCAAGAGAATTAAAAATAAATTAAAAGAGTTAAAAAAATTCAGAGAATTCAATGTATTCAAAGAGTTCCAAGTATTCAAAGAGTTCCAAGAATTTAAAGATTTCAAAGAACCCAAAAAATTTAAAGAAGTAAAAAAATGCAAAGAATGCAAAATAATCCCAAGAATTAACAACAATTCCAACGATTCAAAGAATTCAAAGCAATTCAAGAGAAACAAAAGGATTCAGGAGAGTTAAAAAAAATTCAATAATAGGTGTCCGGTTGTACACCTGAATTCAGTGCATAATAGATTCGGTATTTTCGGATATTAGGCACAAAATCACTAGGCCATTTGAAATTAACTTCGGAATTTGTAATGGTATTACCGACACCTTAGGAAAAAGTTTTTAGAAAAAGAAGAATATTAATTAATGTGTTTATTATTGGGCAACGAATATAAATTCATGTGAAAAGGCTGATTTTTTCCGTTTTTAGACTGTATCCATCAATATGATTATACATTGCGAAACTGTAGTTATATTTATTTGAAATAATTTCTTCAAATTTAGTGAACGACACCATATTTCCTGTGAACGACACCCCACATTTAGTGAACGTCACCTCTATTTATTTTGAATTGGAGAGATTTTAGACATTTATTCCTAAAAAACATTATGGAATTTAGTTACTTTAGACAATAAAGAACATCATATCATACAAATATGCGTGTTTGTATAAGAAAAGAGAAGATTTCGTCGAAAAGGAATATCTTACATATTGTGTGGTTATGTTCAGTTGTTCATTTCACGGCATTGCAAATTCATTCTGAAGTTTCGGTGATTAATTTTTAAGTTTCGGAATTCCAAAACTAATTGAATAGATACTAAATGTTAAGTATTTATAGAAGGCAATTTCCTAGGAACGAATAAAATAAACAGTCATCACAAGAACATTGGATATCAATAATAATATTACGTATAATTCCTGAGAACTGCCTTCTGTTGAGTGTTGTTCATTGAATGATACGTTTGTCTTTCACTGGTTTGAAGGTAAGATAAGAATATTACAAATATATTACATCTGCTTGAGTTCCAGAATCGTATTAATTCAATTATATTGCTAAGCATAACAAGCTAACCTCTGAAAGTACTACAAGATTAGAAATACATTTTCCTCTAAGTTTCACAGGACTTTCAAAACGGCATTAATAATTTTTGCATTGTCATCATGTCCTTATACAGGTGGAAATCAAAAGTATTATTATTATTAATTGAATATAAATGCACTGATATCATACTAAATAAATATTGAAATACAACTTACATGGGTAATATCATATTTACGAATGTACAATTATCTATTTAAAATCGTCATAATTTTAATGAAAGCATTTTGATTGCATAGTGTCGTTCACTAGAAGGGTGTTGGCAATATCCCTGTTTACCATACATTAAATAATTTTATACAGATACATTTGAAGTGCGGCATTCTAAAAGGACAGATCTCAAATTTGTTCGAAAATGGAATTATTGGCTCAAAAATCACACAGAAATAACTCTTATTAAGGGTTCCTTTTTAGTTCGTTTATATCCGATAGATGGCCATTGGCGGGTGCCGACGTTTTCAACTGCGCATGTACCGAGAAGCGCGGGCCTATTTGAAATCAATAAATACTATGAATAGTCATACAGATAAATATTAACAAACGTTTTTCATTCTTCTTTGAAACAAAAAATCAATTGAATTATAGGAATACCTAGCTTCTTGAAAAAATTTAATATTAACTTAATATTGCAAGTGTATATTATATCATTTTAAATAGTCCCGCGCTTCTTGTGCATGTGCAGTGGAAAACTTCGGATTTTCAACATAACCTCAAAACCTTCACATTTCATGTGCGATATCTTCCTTTCAAGCATGGCTAATTTCTATGATTTCAGTTTCTTCATTGAATTTTTCCCAGTGCAATATTATTTAATTCGAATTATAAAGCAAAATGTGCAGCATTAACTTGTACAATCTTTGAAGTGAGTCAATGCAGAAGTGACACAAAGGCTCTATTAGAACCATTTGAATCCACACTTTGGGCTCATTTAGAAACCATTTATCATTTTGGGTTCCTTTTCAGCAAGAGAGGTTCCTTTTTGTTGCAGCTCCTTTGGAACCAAAAATTGGTTCTAATAGAAACCCCAGTTTTTTCCGTGCAGGTAAATTCTAACACACACATTATTTTTGTAACTGAGCAGCTACAAATCCATTTTGCGTTTGCTCTCGGTAAGAAGATGTGCATTGAGATGGATTGAAATGATTTCAAATATGGCAAAAACGACATTCGTTTGATTTTAAAGTGCTGTGAAATTAGTCGCGGAAGGAATTGCTCGAGACTGACCTGTATGCGCTTTGAGTCAAATAGTATTGTTCTGGATTAAAATGTTAACAATTATACTTTACGGAAAGAATTAAATTGACTTCAACATTTGTCCTCGCAGCATTAAATATGATTAACTTGCCTTCTGTTTCTACCCACATCAACAGAATTAGAATGTAGGCTGCGGAAGGATAACAAGGGGAAAAGAATATTGCCGGAGCCGCCGCGCCGGCGGACTTTAGGGTGGGCAGGAGCACTGTCGACAACATTCACGACTTGCAGCACGTGCTGGATAGAGAATTTGAGAAGAAGGAGTCGAAATTGTACCCAGTTTTTGTGGATTTCAAAGGCACGTTCCCTCAGGTGGATAGGGGGAGGTTGAGGGAGCCGATCGAGGGGAGTGGAGAGAGGCCTAATCGAGAGGGTAAGAGAGGTATATGAAGAAGCGAAAGATAGGGTGAGAGGAGGGGAGGGAATTTCGGAGGGCTTCTGGGTAAATGGGTGTTGAGGCTCGGTTGTCCACTTAGCCCAACGCTTTTTGCGATTTTATTGACGGATATGAAAAGTAAGCTAGCGGTCAGAGTGGTAGGAGGTGTTAGGGTAGCAGGGGTTAGGATATGGTCACACGCGTATGCAAATGACATAGTGCTTCTGGCAAAGCGTAAGGAAGCGTTAAAGGAGATGATGAAGAGGTTGAGAATATACCTGGATAAGAATAGGTTGGAGCTGAATGCGGAAAAGTCCAAAGTTATAGTGTTTAGGAAAGGAGGTGGAAGAGATAAGGGAGGTGAGTGGAAGTGGACGGGAAATACAGTGCAAGAGGTGGAAGAGTTTGTGTATCAGGGCTTCCTTTTTCGGAGGAATGTGGAAGTGGATGGTCATATAAAAAACAGAGTGAGAAGGGCAAATGTGGTCATGAGGAAGGTGTGGTGGCTGAGGAAGAAGTTGTTCGCAGATGATTTTGGAAGGAGAATAAAATTGTTTGAATCGCTAGTGATGCGTGTCTCATTCTATGGAGTGGAAGAGTGCGGGTGGAAGGAAAGTGAGGAGGTAAATAGGATACAGGAGAGATATGTAAAGCGGACACTGGGGTTGGCAAGGAATACGCCTAATTATATTACCAGGAAGGAGACGGGGAGTACGAGTTAAGGGATTCTAACAGGGAGTCGGGCGTGTAAATATAAGGATAAATTTTTGGAAGAGGGTGAAAGTAAGCTGGTTTGGGAGTGTTGGTGGAAGAAGGAGAACAGGAGAGGGTATGTGAAGATGGAGGTTGCAAGGAAAGGTATTTTAGAACGAATGGACGACCTGAAGATCTATGCTTCTGATGCTAGGAAAATTCAACTTGTTTTAAATATCGTCACCGATCAATCTTTTAGCAATCACCCCAGGTGACCAGCTTCACAAACACATCGTACGTCACGGTTCACACATAAATACTCCTTACCCCAACCACATCCACTGAGCGAACCTCTCCACGAGGACCCATAATTATCTAAAATCTTTTGTTTCAAGCGTCTGTTACTCTGCGGGCACTCTCCGCACAGGTTTATTGTAAACGATTTTTCTTCACTCAACCCTTTCTGGCTTTCACTTCTGTCTTTTACTTCTTTTACATACACACATTTTACATGCAGGCTATATTGTTTCTATGGCTCTTTATTTTTATCGTTTTAGGGTCTGATTTACACATTCCCACCACTCACTACCATTCACTTTAGTCCTATCTTTTTCTTGTTACACCCAGTTCTTGCTACCATACATCACGGTGGGTGCAAGTACAGAATTATGTATCGCAATTTTAGCTTTATTCGTCATATTTTCACTTCCAGCAATAGCTTCTATACACTTGTATCACAAACATCTGTTTACACATCAAGGTAATTTTTCCTAGAATTTGCATAGTCAGTTTATTTGCAATTATCACAAATTTTTAAAAAGGTTGCAGGTTTCGTTTGTCAGACTTCATAACTGATTTTTGCAGACTGCCTGACTCTCTGTGCTGATTTTCAATTAAGCCTTCCAGCATGGTGGACCAATTAGGTGGTGGGGGTTTTAATTGCTTTGCCTGAGAGTTGTTCCCAGGCATACGTTGATGTTGAGATGTCGATGAATGTATCTAAACTTTAGTACTTAAACACAGTTGGGGCGCTCACGCAGGGACATCATTGCCTCATGTTGTTGATACAGCAGTCTCAAGTCCTTCAGTGTCAGGTATTGAATCGCTTCTCTTGTCCAGTTTTTCTTCACTTCTGCCTGTTTTCGCCCCTACACTTGACTACGTCAGTCGAGTCCCAGGTCTGTAATTAGTAGAGTGGCCCAAAAATATACATTTTGGAATTACTGACCGGTACCTTATGGCCAACAGCCATATCACGCTGAAAAAACCAGTTCTCGTCGGATCACTAAAGTTAAGCAGCATTGGGCGCGGTTAGTACTTGGATGGGTGACCATTAGAGAATACTGCTTGCTGTTGGCACATCGTGGGTTTGGTGAGCCCACACTTGTAGTTATTTACTACAAGAAACTATCCACCTAGAAACACTACCCGAATCGGGTAGTGTCACGCCTACCCTGAAAGGGAAATGGCTTAATGGTATACATACACACATACCTTCGTCAAATCGATCTCTGAGGTTTAACCCAGACGACAATTATGTTATTACTCTGAACATTTAACCCAGTGAAATGAAGTTTTCCCCTAGGGTTCGGTTATTGTGAAAAAATTGGTTGGCTCCCCAAAAAGTGCGAAATTTTTGTTGGGAAACGCGCTGGGCGACAGGTTTGGGCCTGTAGCAGGACCTTTATGGTCGAATCTACATATGGAAGTTCTGAGCCCCTAACAATCCTAACAATCAGTCACTTCGAATTCAATGTAACTGCCATTAATTATCTTAGCTCTGCAGAAATAGAAGTAAAGCTGCTGTTTCGCTAAAATGTTTCACTTTTCTAATTGCTTCAAAACCATACATTAAAAAATGACGAACTTTTTTTTTATAAATCTGTTCTTAATATTCTCAAAAATGCTTCTTAAAAATTTCCAGCAAAACAATCATATCTAAGTTTGAAGATTTTTTTTCTGTTGATTACTGGGGTTAATAATAAAATTCCAGAATTGTTTTGCGACGTTACGTCAGCTTGGTTTGCTGACCTCTTCAGGCTTATAAGTTGAAATTAGAAAAATCATATTGGTTATAAAAAATATAAAGTTGAAAAAGAATTCAACTTCATATTTTCATATCAATCATATCTAAGGCTCGCAACGAGTCTACAAATATTTGAATTTTATGCAACTTTCGAGATGTCTCAAATTTTTTTAGAACTTCGTTGATTCTTAAAAATTTGACGAGATGCGTATACGTTTTGCGTGTTAAACACAAAAGTTGTTTGATTAAAAATTTTTTTCAAATAAAAAAAGATGTATTTTTTTTCCATGAGAGAAAGTTTTGGCGAAGTCGCTGGTCAAAAATTCCAAAAATTTACATTTTTGGGCCACCCTAGTAGTTAGTTCCTTGCTGACTTCAGACAGAAACCGGTTCGGAATCGACCCTTAAAAATTTAAAAGGTCCAGTTTTGGACCGGACACTTAGGAACTTTAAAAACTTATCTCGAGCTGTATTAGTAAACATATTTTTAGGGTCTGCTTGGGACCCAAAATTTTACGAAACGCTGAAATTGAAAACAAAGTTTCAAAGATTTTTTATCGATCTATCGAATTACCGAATGAATTGTTGGTTGTAATGTAATTTTAGTTTTCCTGAATAAGTAGTGCAATTTTTATTGTGTCAAATTTTCTTGAAAAATTGTGTAAATTCTTTCCGGCTTTTTCTTGATATGGTGACACCTGGACTTCCTTGGCTTCACAGATTCTCTTGTCCGGTGTTCCCCATCTTCTGCTGGCTTCCGCCTGTTTCTGCCTGCAGACTCTCGTGCACACTCGACGGCGTCGGTCGGTGTCGGTCGGCGCCCGGGGTCGTAATTAGTTTGTGGCTGGCTTGAGCGGGTACGTCACCCCTTGGTTCGTTGGCTGGCTGGCTCGCTGGCAGCCTGCCTCGTTGCCTAGGCGCCCTCTGCGAAACGAGAAGAGATAATACATGTATATTCATCGTAGAAGAGAGGCAAGCTGAGGGGAGAGTCGTCGAAGCCAAGTTAAAAAGGGAAGAAAAGGAAACCGTAGAAACCGAGGGAAGAAATAAGGATGTTAATTTATAGAGGAGAGTAGGGTATACAATAATGAAGTGTTCGCATCAATAATACACTACGTTTAAAAACCTAAACAAATTTCAAATTCAAGCCTCTACATGCAAAAACAAATTTCTGGTCTTTTTTGGTTAACCAATATTTTCCGAGGTCATTAAAATTAAAGAATTAAAACTTTCAAATATGAAAAAAAACTTATTGTAGTATTGAATACTTAATTACAAAATCAAATCATTAGAGCTCTGATAAATTTAAAGTATTCAAAATTAAAATAAAAAATTTTTGAATTTATAAATTTATCAAACTTTGATTGAAGTAAAATTAAAAATTAGAATCCCTTTATTGTATGGAACATTATTTCTCTACTACGATCTTTTTTGGTGATTTATAACTCTGGTAATACGAACAAAATCGTTTTTCTCTACAGATTCGATAGGGGGTTTTCTGAACCTTTCCATTAATCATTACCACTGTTTAGAAAAAGTTTAACCTTCAAAAATGAAGATCAAAAATGTAGGCTTTTTTCGAATTTAAAGTTATTACATTGTCATCATAATCAGAAGGTATCAGATTTGTGCGAAAACTATCGCAGATTCCACTAAAATCTCCACGTTTCGAGACCCCCTGAATCCGCAAAAATGTTTCTGTCTGCCATTGTCGTCGTCTATATACGAGATAAATTTTGCAATACTAATTGGACTTGAGCATCTGTTTTCGGGGACCAAAAAGAAAGATCATTAACTAGGCTTTTTCGACCAGCGGTCCTGGTTTTATCCACTTAAAAAATCTACTAAAAATTGAAACGTTTTATTTTGCGATCAATTTATGGAAGATACGAAAAATTCAAAATACAATAATGGTTCATCCAAAAAATGTCTAAACGCACAGTTTTCACTTTAATCGTGAAAAAAGTAAAAAATAAATACTTTAAGGTTTGGAAAAATGACAGAAGATACATGAAAATATTTCAGATAGAAATTATTCGCAGGAAAAAAAGTGAAAAATTGGTTATTGATCATTTTTTGATAAATTGCTTAGTTTTTGTTTGAATTATGTAAAAAAACACTGAAATAAAATTTCTTTTTTGAAAAGCAACACAAAAATACAATAAAAATTTTGAAAAACAGAAATTATTCATCTAAAAAAGAAGCATAGTTTTCGTTTATATCGAGAAAAAATCATTAAAAATGGAAAACTTAAATTTATGGAAAAATGACATGATTCAATATAATCTTCAACGCACAATTTTTCGCTTAGAACAGTATTGGTATTTGTTAAAGCCGAATGAGATTTAACAAAAAAGAGAATTCCAAATAACCAAATTACAGTTGTCAATATTTTGACCTTTATTTTTAAAAGACCCCTGTACAAATGTGAGGAAAGTATAAAAACCGAGCGCGAAGCGCGTGATCCGACAGAACCGCGCAGCCGATTAAAAAAATTCTTTGTCTGGAAAAAAAAGATTAAGTTTTTTTCTTGCAGATATCTTCAGGTTAAAAAATGTATATATCAATAACTAATCGTAAAAATGAGCGTTCCATAGGTTTCATGCGGATAGAATCCTTTGCAATGATATCTCGATTTCTTAACCTGAAAGTATTCAAAGAAAAAACCTAAGCTTTCTTTTTAATCAAAAAGAAAAAAGAACTCCAAATTAAAAAAGCAGCAAATTTATGTTTGAACTTCATTTTTTACCCTCTGCCTTAGGACATACATATGTGTCCCAAGGATAACATTTTTCTCCATAAACTACCATCCAATTTCAATAGAACTACACGTTGCCCAATTTTAGCTGCGCGGTGAATCTCGAGTCGGAAAGAGTCCCAATGTTAAGCCATTTCGAGAGCGGACAGCACTCGGATTGGTGACCATCTTCATCACACGACCAGGTTATGTGGGAGGTTTGACTCCTAGGATTACTTTGTGTAAATGATGGTCCTAGTCGACTTTGTACCTTCAAACTCAACTGTCTAAAACCCGGCTGAACTCGGGATGCGGTTTTCTGCATTTTTCTTTTCCCCTGAACAAACGTCCAGCCACACGCCAGTACTTCTAATAAAGTTTGATGCAGTCACGGGTAATCACTGATTGTGATTAAATTCATACAATGAATTTAAGCCCAACTTAGTAAAAGAAAAATTTTCACAGGCCAATACCCAGTGAAGCAGAGTCGTTTGACGGTATATGTATGCACGCATATTAAAGGACGTAAATGATACTTAAGCAGCGAGAGTAACAAGTGTATGTATGTTTCACCGGGATTTTGAAATAAAGGCATAGTACAATAGGTGTTACCGCAGTGCTACCATCTACAGAAAGCTGCACCGAGAGATCAAGCAGCGGCAGTTGATGTTCTTGCGCAACCTAATGATGATCCAGCACCACGACATCCTCCAGAGGCATATGGCCTAATCCAACCAGAGACAGAAGCAGAGGTTCAGCAACCAAGAAGGCGATTAAAATGGACATACTATATGAACAGAGATGTTATTCACCTTTATTTGTTAGCAGAGAAAAGTAAGCAAAGTGTCAGGAGAGAACATCATCGCCTCTTCTTACACAAGTACCCAGAGCTAGCCTCAAGAATAAATGAGCAGAATCTAGCAGACCAAAAACGCTCAAGATCTGCAAACAGATTGCTTTCGGATGATGAAATAGCTACCATCAAAATGGGAGCGGGCCAACAGATTTCTATTGACTCCAATTGGAAGATGTATACAACGAAGACCTGATTGAAACTGAAGGCATAGGTGCTAGGGACAATGCTCATTAAGTACCGGATTCACTGGAACTACATCCGGACATTAATAACGTTGATGTAAACAGCGAAATTCCAGAAAAACTACAGCACCTTGGAAGGAATTTTGGTCACGCATTACTTGAGTTCAGACATGTAGAACCAACTCAAAGGCATTCTCTACCCAAGATGAATATCACAAAGGATCTGCGTGCACTAACAGAACACCTGGAAAGCAAAGTTTTACCTATGCATTTGAACGCAACTCTTACTGCGTTAGAAGTGCAAACTCTCGTGTCTTGTGCAGTTGTGGCAGCTGTTAGAACGTTGGGCCACAGAACTAGGCCTACAAATGTAGTCTTTGCCCCAGGAGGGGATCGTGATCCACTATGGAAGATCAGGTTAGATATGGATGTCAGCAAAGTAAGGTGTAAATTGGATTGATTGACTCAATATAAGAGAGAAAATAGAACCAGAAAGGAAATAGAACCAGAAAGCTGATACACCATTTACTAAAATCATCCACCCTCGGTACATCGAGACATTGACACCAGCAATATTGGATGAGATTATAGAGTCCCAACGGCAAAGACTTGATACTCTTACTGCTAGACGGCGTCGGTGCAGGAAAAGTAGTGCAAGAAGGCAACAAAATCGAACCTTTCAGACAGGTGAAAGGTTCTATCGTGAACTGAGTGTAAAGCAAAATAACCAGCAAGACACTGAAGTCCCTCAATTGGAAGACATGACTAACTCTTGGCCGGGTGTTTGTGGAAAAACGAACAAAAGCAATTTTATACGCTGCGTGGTTCTAACTAGAGGAAGAAGAGCAAGCAATAACCCTGAAATAGAGCTGAGTAACATCACAGCTTCAGATGTTTCAGCGGTTTTCGAAAAGGGCGAGTAACTGGAAAGCTCCAGGTCCGATCTTAAAAATTTACAAAATCTGCCCACGCATCATCGACTTTCTAAGTCGTGCTATGATGCTATGTGGTACAAGAATTTGATCATGGACAACCAAGGATAACTAGATGAATACACATTACAACGGGTATCTTTCAAATAGATTCCTTCAGTGCACTTTGGTTCTGTTTAGCGTTGAACCCATTCAGCAAAAGACTATGTAGCATGTCTACTGGGTTTAGAATACATGATAATAAGGATGGTGAACAACTAGCCCATCTTCTATACATGGACGACCTGAAGCTGTACGCTAGTTCAGATCAGGAACTGCAGAAAGTGATCGATGTCACGAAGCAGCTTTCCAATGATATCCACATGGAGTTTGGACCAGATAAATGTAGAACAGTTTATTTACCCAGAGGAGAATTATGGACCGCAGAGCAAGAGAACGAGTTTGAGAATGACATCGAGGCAACGGCTGAGGGCAAGTCATATAAATACGTGTGTTTTCTCGCAGCTAAGGGTATGCAGCATACGATAGTTGAGAAAAGCCTACCGCCTGCCTTCACCTCAAGACTCAGATTGATTCTGAAGAGTCCTCTGAACTCAGCAAACAAGATCAGGGCAATCAGCACCTATGCCATCCCTGTCCTCACGTAATGAGGAAGCACCAAATGCACCACAGTAATTCGGCGAATAAAAGGGTAGTTTTACCACAATGTAGAGGGGCTAGGGGCATGGTAGATGTCAAGAAACTGTGTAAGTCACAGGTTATACAGTTACGAGACCATTTGAACAGCAGGCAAGATGTTGCGCTTTACAACATCATCTGTAAAGCGGATCTTGATCATACGTCCTTGAATTTGTCCTCGGATGAGGCCTTGAATACCAGGGTATAAATCATAGACGAATAAGAAACGCAATGGAGACAAAAAGCTATCCACGGCGAGCACTCCAAACATTAGATCAACATGAAGTGGATAGTAAAGTATCCAATATTTGACTGAAAAAGGGCGTCCTGTATGCAGAAACGGAAGGATTCACCATTGCGATTCAGAACAGGCTTTTCAGCACCAGAAATTATCGCAAACACGTGTTATATCAAGACGTGGTTGACCGATGCTGATTACGTTTTCGCGTAATGACTCAGAAAGAATATACGCACAGACGTTATGATGTGGCGGGAATTATACTCGTACATCAATAATTTGCCCTAAACCCAGGTCTCTTAACAGAATGGATGCCTTTCTATAGATACACCCCAGTGTCCGTTTTAGAAAACGAAGATTACATCTTTTATTGGGGTGTTACTATCCAGACGGATCATTATATCCGAGCCAATCGACCCAACAGCGTGATGTGAGCAAAAAGATGGAAGAGTCTACATCATCGACATTCCATGTCCACTTAACCGGAATTCGCAGGCAACCTATACAACCAAGATCCATAAGTATAGCGAGCTAAGGTATGAAGTAAAGACAATATAGAGTAATGTGAAACATGCATCTATTCACCTTATTGTGATTTCGGCTACAGTCTTTGTGCACCCAAGATGCACTGAACATCTCGAACATTTAAGGGTCAGTAGGATACTGGCAGCAACTCATCAGGTGGTTTTATTAAACACCTGTTACATTGTAAGAAATTTTCTAGACCATCAGGAAGCAAGCGACTACAAATCTATGGAATGGCAGATGGTAGCTCTAGGAAAGCATCCAGGGGCGACTGTTATCACTACAGCGGTGAAAGACCAAATATAAACAACACTATTCTCCTAATTTTGTATCTGCAACTTCATCGCAGCAGATTTTAAACGTCCTATTAAATTAACTCATAACGTCCTTATCTCATTAGGCACTTGACTTAGTTTGTTGCTGATGAAGGCAAACCGGGTTCAACCAAGAGCAAGTTTAATGTTTAAAAAATAATGATAATAACCCTACCGAACGTGTTCTCGCGTTCACATCGCGGTAGGGCTTAAGCTTTCCTCTCATGACTTTGATGGCTACGTTGGCGGTAGTATTGCCACTGGCAGGATTTTCCATGACAGACAGACAGAGAACGAAGAGCAAAGGGACTAAGAGGAGCACCGAAAACCCATTAATTATCATGGAGAAGTTGAGAAAAATATACAGTCGATGGTCGCCGCCCGAGGATCGTCGAGGACCCCCTATAGCTACCGCTGGGAGTGGCAGCATGCAAGCTAGTGGTGATGAGCTGTGTCATATACAGGCGTATCTTACCAGGATACCCGAAAGGGCTACTGTCCAGCCAGAACATCAGCAAGAAGTGATAAGCAGCAGGACATCAGCTGCGCCTGCGGAAGATGTTTCGGGTGGGAGCCCCCAGCCGACCACTTCCACCTGAATGCTACTGTAGCGCATCAATTTTCGAACCCACCATGATGAGTACTTGTTGCGCTGCCAATTTGAACATGATATGAGAGCGACCATCACTTCCCTTGACGGGATGGTCTTTTGCCAACTATTTTTAGCGAATTTCTTTGATATAGTGACATTAACTAAAGACCACCTAAAACAACGAAGGCGTCAAATAATAGACGCGAACTTCCTCTCTACAAGAATTTGCTGATCAATTAAGCTCTTATAGGTGGCGCTACCTTATATCCAAAGTCGAAATAAGAAAAATCGAGAAACAGGTACGACAACAACTAGCATCAGCTGGGACGGTTGTACCAATTTCGAAAGAACAGTCGGTCTCAAGGAGACTCGCCATGTGGAGGAGATCCTTCGCCCACATAACAGCAGTTTGAAAACATCTACAAAGCTAGAGGAAGTGATGGACTATCTTAAACAGAGACTCATGGTCCTGTCAGCGCGAGTGCGACGATTTAGAAGAGCAACTGCGAGAAGAAATGACAATAGGCCCTTCTTGGCGAACGAAAAACGTTTCTATCGCAGACTTTCAGATGGCGAGCACAAGACTCAAAGTTATTGTGAACCACCTAGGTCCGAAGAAATCGCCAGATATTGGTCGAGCATCTGAAGCACTCATAGGTCAAGTCAACTGGACACGACGTGGCTCCGTCTAGAAAAGGACAGAGTTGATGGTTGCCTGGGATGAATAATCTATCCATGTCAGCCTCCGAAAGGGCTCGCATCCTAAAGAAGGCTAAGAAATAAAAAGTGCCTGGTGTGGATCAAGTGCATAGCATCTAGCACAAATACCTGGAGGCCCTGCAACCCGCCTTCGTTGGAGCTCTTCAAACCATCTTGGAGAATCCAGATCACTTGCCCTCTTTTATAACAGAGGGCGTAATGTATATATGATTCCCAAAAAAGTACATGATGTTAGTCCTGGTGATTATCGACCAATCACTTGCCTCTGAAACCTGTATAAGTGTCTCACGCCCACCATTTCTGACTTGGTCTATGAATATTGTGAGAAGAACTACGTCTTCTCCGAACAACAAAAGGGTTGCTTTCGAGGCTTCCGTGGCTGCAAGGAGCAAGTCACGATTGACAGCATGGTTGTGTTGCAAGCGAAACCCCACCAACGCAATTTGCACATGGCCTACATTGATTACCAGCAGGTGTTTTCCTCAATAACCCACGATTATTTACTTGAGGTCCTTAAGATACATAAGGTATATCCTCGTGTTACACAATCACGTTACACAATTGCGTAAATATTTCCAAAACAGCACTAACATCTCGCTCTACGACTACATCTGTAGAATTGAACTGCATATCCCCTTAAAACTTGCAGCTGCTGATTTCCAGGACATCAATCATCTTAACGCCGAACAGTTAGCTGCTCAATAACGGGGTAAACAGCCGCACAAAAAACACCCCTGAAGATTAGATCTTCCTTGCGTAGATAGTGAGGCTTCAACCCTTTGGTTAAGACGGGGAGAACTCTTTTTAGCGGCAAAAGAATTTGTCATTGCCATGCAGGACAGGGCAATCAAGACGAGGAATTATCAAAAAAACATCCTCAGTATAGTGACAGTCATTGACAGATACCGCCTTTGTGGAGAGCCCAGTGAGAGCACTGAACACATCATTGATGGCTGTACGATGCTTGTTTCAAAAAAATACACGTGCAGACATGCTGGGATCATTCACCAACAAATTGCCCCGAACACTGGCTTACTAGAAAAATTTGAGCCTTAGGTACTAGAAATATAGCCTAGTAAAAGTACTAGTACGTAACGTGCTCAACATGTGAGAATAATAGACATAAGCATTCCTCTAAACAATAAAATCAGGCAGCGATACACTGAGAAGATACAGAAATATTCGGAGCTGAAGCAGGAGATCCAGACCGTTTGAAAGATGAAGAAGGTCACCATCCACCCGGTTGCGATTTCCTCCACTGGGAACGTTTATGCGATGTGCGTACAAATCTTGGAAGTACTGGAAGCTCGAAATTCGCTACATCAAATTCAGAAGGCAATATTGTTGAACACATGCCGCAAATTTTTTGTTTTTTTTGTTTTTGTGTGGGTCCGTGTGCGTGTGTGAAGTTGTGTGTGTCTTTCCCCGTCCGTTAAATTAATTAATATTTTAAATTATTCATCTCACTCGTTGGCATGGGAACTAAAGTTTGTAAGAAAGATGGATCCCTATAAACGGGCTCTCCAGTATGAATGTTGGATCCCCATAAACAAGCTCTCCAAAATGAATGTTGGATCCCTATAGACAGGCACTCCAGTGTATATACTGACGAATTATGACGAATGCGCAAGCAAGAATATACAGTTCCGAAACGACTGACAACAGCGAATCTACTAAGCACTTGCCGCGTTTCGCGACCGTGTTCAAAAGCGAAGTACCGGGTCATGAGTACCTGTGGGTAGAAGGTGGGCCAATGATAATAATAATAATAATTAGTGGTTAGGTGCTCGGACTTCAAGTTAGAAGTAAGAGGTTCCATACCTGAGCCGGTACCTCTGGAAATTTGTCTATGTACCTTTACCGGGTCTCTGGCGGCTCGTATCCCAGCTTAAGCTGTAGGTCCCCCCATTATATGCACTTGGCTGCAACCCACTCAGTGAATAATGGGGTAAAAACCAGGCTTTGCCAAATATGTCAAATTAGGCATACTGTTCTTATTAGATCACTTGATTACATTACAAAAATGCGTCCGTGACTGATGATATATACCGGGTCAGCCTTGTATAGACTATTCAAAAATCCAGCTTTAACCAAATAAAATGGCTTCGACATATTGGTCTGTAAACATCTGAAGCCTGAGACAAAAATGAGCTTTCACATTTTTCAATGTATAATAATAGTAATATTTCAAAATTAAACATTCAAAATCGTACAATTTCAAAGTAGTAGGATACAAAGTTGTGCAATTTGAAATTGGAAATCTCAAAAGTTGAAGCTGCAAAAGTTCAAAATACATAGTCTATAAAAACTTAATAATTTCGAAAACAGATTGAATGCTGAATCAATAAACGTTTAATTTAATTGGATAGATATTTCTGAACTAACAAATGAGATTTCTTTTATATAAAAAAATTCCCTTTATCACTCTTAAAGCGTTGAAAATGACACGATTTCTACTTGAAAGCTTTTAAAATAATCTAATTCAAACTTGAAGTATTCAAAATTAAACAATTCCAAACTTCGTTTGAAATTGAAGTATTCTTACATCAGAATTTTGAAACTAAGTCGTTAAAAATAAATCAATTTCAAATTTTGCATTACGCTTTCTAGAATTCACTCATTTCCATTTAGAGATCCAAATTAATAAAGCTTGAAAGGGCAATTTTATACGATTTTAAACTGACGTACATTAAAGTGGTCCATAAAAAGGAGATTTTTTTTTAATCTCACCCCCTAATTTTTTGTTATTTAGCGAACAAAGTTTTCCGAATGTTTTTAGAATTGAAACAATTAAAACAAGTTAAAAATTCAATAAACGGTTTAACTTCGAGGAAGAATCTAAAAGTCACCTCTTAAGATTTTATAGCTCGAAAATTTTAAAATTATGGATAATATTTTCTATATTTGTATGATAATTTTTTTGTGATAATTTGCCATTAATTATCTCTACGAAGAATTCACGATTATTCTTTTAATTAAACGATTTATTGAACTTTTAACTCATTTGGGCTAGGAGCTTACCTCTAATATGTGTTTTAATCTAAAAAATTAGGAATTTTTTTTCACTCAAACAACATAAAATGAGAGTGTGAGATCTTAACCCGAAAATTTTTTTCAGACGACCCTAGTATATATGGGTGATTGTCAAATACCTGACCACTAGGGTGTCCTAAAAAAATCAATGCTCTTTTTTGATGACGCACCCCTTAAACTTGTTCCATTTGGTGAAAAAACGCATATTTTTCTTTTCTTTTTAAAATAATCTTAAACTGTGGTCTTGGGGCCTTAAGCAGTCCCAAAATGATTAAAATGATTAATTAATGGACTTTACAGTCTGCATATGCTGCAAGTTCTTGTTCAAAACAAGGTTTTATGTTTTGTAGCTATAGGAATTGTATTGATAAAAAGTATAAATGGCGGTCCAACTAGGTTATGTGTAATTCAAAATGCCATTCAAATAGTTCGTTGTAAAAACAAATAAAATGATTACTTTTACCCAATAAATAAAGACTTCATTAATTCATTTCATCATAATGCTCTTCAGTTCTATATTCTTCACATGAATAAAAATGGCAAATAAATTAATTTGTTCATGAAACTGGTTTAAACTAATAACTATTATTATTTGTTGGTGTTCGTTTGCAATTGAACATTATTCTTAAAAATTTTAATAAGGAAATCTGTGTAAGTAATGCATTTAAATTTTGACAATGCAGCAGACATAAGTTATATTCATTAATTTATAACAATTAAACAAATGGAGAAATTTCATCTGCCACTAAAATTTTTATTCAACGACAGTTACTTTACTAGCTGATCGCTGATCACTTCTTAAAAAAGAAATTGAAAATCGGTTAAGAATTGTAGGCTGTAGGTGATTTTGAATAGTAAATTCCCGATTTAGCCCACTGTGTGGCGGATTTTTGTCCCAAAGGAGTATTTTTTCACGCTCTGCATCGCATATAGTTCGATTACTCTAAAGGACAGTTTCGAGTCAGCTCTTTCAAAAACTACCAATCAGAACGGGTTTTGGTGGTTTGAACAAGGACAGAACGCTTTCTGGTCGTTTATTTCGGTCTTTGGCTGTTTTAAAAACAGCCACAACGCGTTCTGGTATTTCTGCAACGACCAGAATGCGTTGTGGCTATTAAAATATTTTATTGCATTTTGTCTCGTTTTTCCATAAATTTAATTTTTTTTATTTTCAATGTAATTTTTTTACGATTTGAACTGAAAATACGCATCCTATCGTAAACTGGTTTTGAGAAAATTTTTAGATATAATTTAGGCGAAAAATTGTATTCAATAAAATGTTATTGTAGCTTGTGTCCTTTTTCCAAAAAGGTAATTTTTTATTTTTATAACAAGAGTTTGTAAAAAATTTGTAGACTTTTTTGGTTGAACAACTTTTGTCTTTTCATTTTTTTTCGTCTCTTGTGTCGTTTTACGAAAAGTTTAGTTTTTTATTTTTAATCTTGTTTCTTACGATTAAAAGAAAATCTACTTGTTCTATCTGAAAATTAATAATCACAAATTTGTAGATTCTTTTTGGGTGAACAACTTTTTTCTATTAATTTTCTTTCGTACCTTGTGTCATTTTCCAAAAAATTTAATTTTTTTATCTTCAATGCTGTTTTTTGCAATTAAAACAAAAACTAAGCGTCCTATCAAAAAATTATTGATGACAAATTTGTAGCTCTTTTTCAGATAAGTAACTTCTATCAATTCGTTTTTTTCATAGTTTGTGTCGTGTGTCCAAAAATTAAATTTTTTATTTTTCAATGATATTTTTTACGAATTTAAACAAAAACTACGCGTGCTATCAAAAAGTGATTATCAACAAATTTGTAGATCTCTTTTGAATGAAAAATTTGTGTTAATGCATCTTTTTTTTATCTTGTATAGTTTGACCGCAAAATGGAAGTTTTGATTTTTCATTATTTTTTTGTGTTGTCAAAATTTGAATTTTCGATTTTTCAAGAAAATTAAAAAAGCTGTCATGAAACTCTTGTAGAATATTCAAAAAGCAAGGTTTTTCTTCTCTTGACTTTTTTTGATATCGTGCGTTGTTTGGCTTTAAATTTTCATTTTCGTTTTTTTTTAATTCTGTAAATGTTATAACTCTGGTAATTTGCTTTTTATCGGAAAAAGTCATGAGGATAAATGGTTCGACTTTTTGAATATTTTGAACAGCCGTGCATAGATTTTCCAAATTCTGAAAAAAGTGGTCACAAAAATTTTGAAAATGCTCTAAATTCTGAAATATTTATCGAAAATGGCTGATTAACGAACTTGACCTTCATTTTAGGGCAGTAAAAGAGTATACAAAAGACCAATCCGATCTGCCATTTCTTTCGAAAGTTATCGTGCTCCCATACAGACATACAGGCAGGCATATAGGCATACAGACTGACAGACAGGCAGACATACCGACATAGTCAGACACAATCGTAAAAACCTGTTTTTCGAGTTCAGGGGGTCTCAAAATGTGGACATTTGACAAAAAAAGGGGGGGGTCAGATTTTACACAAATCTAATACTTTCTCTGATGAGAATGTGAATATGCATTTACGAAATGAAATAATAATATATTTATACTTATACTTAAATGACTCAACAAGATACAGGTATATTAGTAAAATAAACATGATAATTTAACCTCTATAAAGGTCAGTTTTTGACGCTTAGGGGTGGTATTTTATGTCTAATTGGGTAAAGTTTTTTTCCTGAACGTGGTACCATCAATTTTATTCCCTGGCAAACAATTATTACATTTACGAAAATAACCACTAATTAATAATATTAATCATCTTCGGACAGTTTAAGGCGGCAGGACCACGATGTCAAATTATTTTAAAAAGAAAAGAAGAATATGCATTTATTTTTTTGCCAAATGGAACAAGTTTACGGGGTGCGTCGTCAGAAAAAATATTGAGCTTTTTTATGACACCTTACTGATTACTTTAAGTCCAGTATTTTCTACTCTACCATTGAATAATACATTTTTCTAAAACTATCTATATAAGTAAAGTACTTATATGGAAGCACGGCTTGGTAAATTTTGAATATTTTAAATGACTTCATTCAAAATTTATTAATAAAAAAGTACGCAAAATGTGTTGCCAAGCACCTGTACCAAACTACGAATTTTAAATAAAAAATCTGTCCGCTGTGCGGGCACATTCTCATCGCGCGCGGCTCCCTTCGCTCGCTTCGTATCAAACATTTTGAAAATGCTCTAATTTTTTGCATTTTTATTCAAAATGGCTGGCTAACAAACTTGATCTTCATTTTAGGACACTTAAAGAGTATACCACAGCTCAATCCAATGTGTAAATTCTTTCGAAAGTTATCGTGCTAACAAACTAAAAATCTACAGACACACATACATACATACAGACAGACCTACAGACAGACAGACGGACGGACATTCGTAAAAACCCGTTTTTCGTATTCAGGAGGTCTCAAAACGTAAATCCTCGACAAAACCGGGGGGGGGGGGTCAAATTTTACAAAAATCTAATACCTTCTCTGATGAGAATGTAAAAATTGCTGAATAATATTACCACCATTTTATAAATATTTGAGATTTGCAGCTAGCACTTATATTAAGTTGAAAAAGATATAAATTAAGAATAGTGTTTAATATTTTATAAATGAGGATGTCAAAAATCACTTCAAAGTTTGCCCCAAAAGTTTTTTGTTTGGTCACGCTGCATTGCTGTTTTAGGATGAACTTTGAAAATAATTATTATTCAAGATATTCATTATGCAGGCCATAATTTTTTATTTTATTGTTACATACGAAGATTTGATTATAGTTAAAAATAAATTTATTAACGTTGATTCCAAATAACTGTCAATGACGATCATAATTTTTGCGTAATGTTTTTAATAATATGTCCGGTAGCGCTCCATATTAATTGATCATCACGGAGAAAAATAGATATTAAAGAAGACTATCTAGATATTACTAGTTAATATCTTAGCGATTTAAATATGGGACAGAAATCTAGATATTGAGGTAGAGCATCCATAGATATCAAAAAGAAGATTTTACCTGACAATATCCAAGATATTAAAGGGCAGAATCTAAGATATTCAACAAATATTTTTTAATTATGCCAAAATTACCTGTAAAGCGTGACAATTTCTATAAAATCCAAAAGGATTTTACATCGCAGTCCTCTGTTTTTGATGTCCGAATCCTCGAGCATTGATAATAGTACGTTGTTCAAGGTTAACATAAGTGATGCCTGTAGCGCCAAGTTCTTCCCATTTCAATTTATATATAAAAGAAAACTATTGAAAAAGAAAAATGAGCAACTCTATACTGCGTTAATAAAGAATGAATTACATTCATCCGGTACTTTAATTTACACGAGAAAAAAGTGGATCGTTAGAAGAACTCTCTAAACCAGTAGTTCTAACTATTTTAAATTGAAGCGCAGCTTTTCGTCGGTGAATTTTGTTAAAATTACTATTTTGTGTTCAGGTAAGATAAACTGACTTTTTAAAAGAGTAGGATGAACAATTTCAAATAGTAAGATGCACTGCAACACTTGGTAACCGTCCACACTCAGCGAGAAGAAGAGTTACTATTTCGGTAGTAAGCCTTTCTTCTGTGAAGAGTAACTTTGTCGATTTCGCATTGTAACGCATATATGTATATGTACCATTTATGTACTGCACGCATTCTATACACGATTTATAAATAGATTAGATCGAAACTTTCCACAACAAAAATGATGTAAAATGTCGATCGATTTGAAAAGGAACAAATTATTTTATGTATGATTACTGCACTCAATTTACGATTATTCTTATACAATTGCACGCACAGAGTCTTAACACGTATGATCGCACGCTCAAACACTTTGAAAAATCGCCCCCGCTGGGGAACCGAACCCTAGCTAACTACCTAAAACCTGTCCTAAAACCAAAATTTAGCGCACGCGTCAGTCAAGTGAGCTACGGGACCGCTTAGATTTTTCTGACAAACTCTCGGTCAAGCGGTTTCTCTGAGAAAAACGTGGCCAGCTAAGAAATGATAATAAATGTTTACTTAAAATTTTTTAAATTAATCTCTTACAGATGATATCTAATATTTTGTAACGAGCTTGGGAAAAGATATTTTGCTTAGAAGTATTAACTCACACAGTAAATATATTATTAGTAATTGATATGTATCATTCTAAAATTATTAAAATTACAATTTTTGAAAATTACATATTTTGTATTATTGAAAATTAAGACTTGAAAAAATGTTTTCGAATGAAATTTTTGCAATTTTTAATTTGATTTTATTATCTTCTCACTTTATTTAAAACGCAACATTCATTTACATAACTGATATATAAATAAAAAATAGTTTAAACATCGTAATAATATATCAAATGCAAAATCGAAATCACTATTTTAAGATGAGACAAACGTTGAATAGTGATTCAAATTCAAATTTTTTGCAACAATAAAATTTTTCTTATGAGATATGGGGATGTTGAATTAGAATAAAAACTGTTTAATACAACGAAATTTATTCGGTTCCGAGAAATTAATATTAAAGGTCGCGATATCACAGTAGTATGGTAGATTTTATTTCTGTTAAAAATCTGAAAAAAATGAGGAAATTTTTTTTTTTCATTAAATGATAGTAATTTCTACAAATATCAATGTGAAAAGGTTAAAAAAATTATTACTACGTTCAAATTGGAAATCAATTTACACTAAAATTCTATTACAAATTATTTTTTAATTATTGTGTCAAAAAATGATACGTCGAAAACAATTCAATATTCTACAAAAAAAAAATTCTTTCAAATAATATAATATTTGAACCTGGGTGGCTTAATCAAGTACGATCCTAGTCATTTTTAGTGTTATAAGAAATTAAAAATATCATAAGTAGAAAATTCCATAGTAGAAATAATGTAAAAAAAGTATTCTTTTTTATATAATTTTTCAGAATATTTTTTAAATCTGAAAATTGTGTACAAAACAAAAAAACAGTATTGAAGTATAAAATAGAGTTATTCACTATGTGTAGTTATAATAATTATCTCAACTAATATTATGATAGAAGGGAAAACATAATAAAATAGTTTCCGACAATTTATTTCATCAGTTGTTTTACTGATAAGCAAGTTATAAGCCGTCCTTCTTTTTTAATTTCAACCGGATCTCCTAAAAAACTTTTCGGAGGGGTTTACACTTTCTAGTTGTGCCACTGAACTTACTTACAATTTCTAATAGTGAGGCTAACAATCTCGCGCAGTGCTTATTGCAATGCGAAAAAGGAGATCGAACTCACTTGCAAAAGCCAAACTCACAATTCTTTGCTTACTATGAAAAATAGTTATGCATACAGTTTACATGTTCAACTGTACTATTTCAAGTAGTTATTGAAGCCACTTGTTCTAGTAATCTTTCTTTTTACAATTTGAAGTAGTAATGCTGACTTTAGGTTTTATACATTTTGAGATCACTATCTCATTCAGTATCAAAAACTATTTGAATTGTTTCTTGTACAATGCGAACAAGTAAACTTCAAGTTGACAATACATAAAAGTGAATCTAACTATCCACTTTTTTCCGTGTACTCTACTAATTAACTCTCAACTTTTAGCCATTAACAAAAATAAACTAGCATTTAGGTTAAATTACGTGATGAAAACGGACGAGCTATAGAGTATTGACATTCCGAGAATTTCAGTGAGAGCAAATATAGCCTTGCAGGAATCGAATGTGAACCATTTATTTCGATTAAATATTGAAGATTGCAAGTTGTCAGTAGAAATATCGTTTTATACTTCTGCTTTTAAATCCTGAGTCTAAAGTACACCATGTTATAGCAGAAAGTTCATAAGTATTCATTTTATATTAATGAAGTGGTCTTGTAAAATTACCCTTATTTTCTCTTATAAGAGGACGATATAGTTCTGTGTAGAATGAAATGATTGCAAACCCTCTTCATACCTACATATTAGCCAAGAATATTACATACGCAAAAAAAATTACTAAACTTCTTTGTGCGTTACTTTTAGATGAAAACCATTAAAGGTAAACGAGGTAGGACATAAGAGGTTCCTGAGATGATGAAAGGATCCTCTTAGAAGTATTCGAACAAGACAAAAAATATTTTAAAAATCTCTTCAGACATATTCTTCCTCGAAATGTAGAAAAGGAAAAATGTAAGCTTGCGAGGTATTCACTCTGCACTTTCTTCTACGGATTTCTTTTCTGAATGTATACCACGAACGCACGAAATGGATCTTAGCGAAAAGATATTATATTTAGAATAATAAATGATTCAAATTTTTCGACTTCTGGGTTTCAAATTGAAAAAATATGTCCTGCAGGGTAATGTGAAAAATATCAAATACTACTTTTCTTAGTATACATTATGAATATAGATCGTAAACTTATTTATAACCGAGATTTTTATTGGTCTCTCTCAGAGACTTTTCTTCCTGCATCCCCATGGATATATCCAATTAAAAGACCAATAAACCGTAAAAATCACGTTTAACGTCAAATTCATCTCAAGAGTGTAATCTATGATCAAATCGAACGACCACTCAAATCGAAAAATGATTTCAATTAACTACATGCTGTTGTCAGTTTATCATCGCGTTGATATTACCGTGAGGGATTAACTACGGATTTTTCCTGAAAGGTGCGAAGGGTCCATTCAAGGTATGTCAATATTTGCCTTTAGGCGGTATCATCGAGTGAAAAATCGCGGCTAATTTCTGCTGGTGGAGAAGAATAGGGTGAAAAAGGGTAGTCACTCAGTAGGGTAAAATGCAAGGAACAAAACTAGTGGTGAGTGGTAAATCTAAAACAACGGGAATCTTACGTGCTTTCACGTTCTCTTAGAGAGGGCCATCCTCATCCCCATTTTCAGCCCCATCCCCGTTCCCGAGTTAACGTCCGAGGAACATAAATATCGTTCTGGGAGCAGGACGTTGAACGTCCAGGCGCCGTTGCTGCACATCTGGTGCTGTCGCCATGAATATAACCTAACTGCTCTTCTCTCACTCACTCACACTCTCCCTCTTTCTCTCACATCCACTCCCTTCTGGACGAGAAAGTTTCATCCTGTTTTACACGGGGCGTAGTTCGGTAACCTGCACAGAAACGACACCAGCAGTGGAGGTAGCGCCTGTGTCGCATGGTCTATCCTATCCACCTACCCTACCACCCCAGCTGGCAGAGGTAGGTGGATAGGGTAGGTGGAGATAATCGTTAGACCTACATAGTCCGACACGGACCTACACAAGGAGCATCTCAATGCACCGCGAAATTTTCCGAGAAGAGGTTAGATGAATCGTTGTGGGGGAGTTGGGGTGATAGTGGATTAAGAGCCTACATCATTAGAGCAGATAATCATTTTGATGTCGATAATCAGGTCACGAGAGATAATAATCAGTCCACAATGAATAATAATCAGTCAAATGCAGATTTCATTTAATGGACAAAAAGATCATTCCGCGCTCGGAATATCTTAATATGGCCATTACCGACGAAATTATAATCAATCCATCTTACAATCGCGAGGGCAGTGTAGCCCGGAGCAACAATGTAAGACATTTCGCAAGAAAAGGGACTACTTTATCGGTATGGAGTTGCATATAGTGACACCTTTGAAGTTGGAACTTTGAAAACTCGTTTTTCGAGAAAAACGCATCTAAAGTTGAAGAGTTCTTCAAACACGCGGGTTATATTTCTCTTTCAAACATAAAATTTACCCACCTGTAGTCTGTTTCGGGACATAAGTTGAAGGGCACGAGATAGAGATATAAGTATGATTATAGAGATTGAATACAGATTGAAGTACGATTTTCCGTCGAAACGCTAAAATCGATTTTTCAGGCCTTTGCTCACAAAGAAGCGAATTTCTCCCAAACTACGATCGACACTATTGGGCACTTTCCCTGAAAATATAATAATAATAGTGTATGATAAACTAATAATCTAAATGCCTTTATTAGACACTCGCATTTTGCATCCCATTCGCGTTTGTCTACGATTCGGCCCTAGAGACTAACTTCCGGAATATATCGTCATGGAGTTATGGACCACCGTATCTGATCGAGGTTACCCATCCCTGATACGACTTACTGTGAATATTAGGGTGGTTCTTATTTATACTTGGGGATTTCCCCCCCGAATTTCTCTGTTATCACCCCTCCCCCCAACCCCGCTTTTGTTCGAATGCCAAAAAAAAAAATCTCCAAATTTGAGCAAAATCGGTTAATATTTACGGGTGGCGCAAAGACCATGAAGTATCCCATTGATTTAACATGGGAAAAAGTCAGCTTTTTGTAAATCTAATATTTAAACGCGACAATATGTTACAAATAATTCCGTGTTTCAGTATACTGTTCAGAATTCGTTAGAGAATAAGATTCAATTATAAATTTTGAGGTTGAATAATTTTAAGTCACTCTTATGGGTCCCCAAAGAAAACCCCATAAGTGACAAATTTAAATTTTACGTAATATTGCGGTTTATTGACGCTTTTAAAAATTTGTTTAAAAATAATCATTAATCGGTAATGTAAGGATACCCAGTCATTTGTTAACTAATATTTAATTGCTTAAACACTTTTAATTTGTTTAAACATTTAGGAATATTCTTACCGCAATATTACGTAAAATTCAAATTTGTCACGCATGGGGTTTTCTTTGGGGACCCATAAGAGTGGTTTAAAATTATTCAATCTCAAAATTTATGATCGATTCTTATTCTCTGACGAATTCTGAACAAGATACTGAAACATGAAATTATTTGTAACATATTATCGCGCTTAAATATTAGATTTACGAAAAGCTGACTTTTTCCCATGTTAAATCAATGGGAAACTTCATAGTCTTTGCGCCACCCCTAAATATTAACCGATTTTGCTTAAATTTGGAGATTTTTTTTTGGCATTCGAACAAAACTGGGGGGGGGGGTGAGAGCACAGAAATTCGAAAAGTGAAAAATAAGGGCCACCCTAGTGAATATGCTAAAGGACATCCATAATTCGTCGGACGCTGAATTTGATTGAGGTTTTCCTCACTAATTGCACTACACATAATAAATTCTTCACCAAGGGACCCTAATAAACTCCCTCTGAGCGAAATACAAGGAATTGATTTTAATAAATAGGTCGTTACAATAATTTGTTATGTTAATTTTTCCCATCACTAGTCGTTTTTTGGAGAATCGAGAAAAAATCTGTCTTGGGCCGGGTGCGTACCAGGCTGAGAACTGTCGAGGTAGATTTTCTCTCGATTCTCCAAAAAAGAGCAGCACCTGGCAAAATTAAACTGAAAAATTATTTTTTTTAAATTCCCTGGTTGGCAAATTACATTGTGAAAGTATATATCCAGATTTAATTGAAATATTATCAGATTGCAAGGATCCAAAATAAATCTTACAGGTAGTTAAATTACTCGCAGACTCGCATCACCCTGTACGACTAGGAGAAACGAAAAATAGGCTATTGAGGGATCAGTGGCATAATTGGTTAACACGCTGGCTTATGAAAAAAAGAGATCCAGATTCAAACCCGTGCCGAGATAGATAGATTTCTTCTTGATTGTCCAAAAACCGACCAGTAATCGGCCGATTTAACATTAAAAAATAATTTCAAATAATTATCCTTATTTAAATTATCCTTAATATTATCAAATATTATCGTGGGTGTGGTGAGCCCACACTTGTAGTTATTTATAACTACAAGAAAAAACCTAGAAACACTACCCGAATCGGGTAGTTTCACGCCTACCCTGAAAGGGAAATGGTTTAATGGTATATATCCTGATGGATACAATTACATCGAGAATAAATAGGTTCTTATTTTTTATTGAGTTTGTATTGAATGAAGAAAGCAAAAGAAGAAAGCGCCAGTATCGGCTCGGTAATTGAGCCCTCTTCAGGCCGTTAATTTCCCTTTGGCCAGGTTATCAAAGGGTAATTTCCCTTTGACGGTAACCCTGTGACCAGCCCAATGTGCATGTCCTCGGGTTGCGGATAGAGCGTCTCTGTATCGACGGTTTCTACTGAATACGGGATTGCGGACAATGGTTCAGGCCCCTAAAGTACTACGACCTCAACCCTGCACGCGCGGCCCTGCGGGCGCATGACGTACATTTCCTTAGCTACTCGTGGAAACAATCATGGAGACTGATTGAAAAGCTGGACATTATACTCAATGAAATGAAGGATTTCTACGGACCAATGAGGAAAATATTCCTGCCAATTAGGAATGGACTGGACGAAGTACTGGATGTGGTAGATAGGCTGCTCTATAGAAAAAAACGGACCGAATGCGGATTCAATAGCTTCAAGTATCATCCTGCCGACACACTCGGCAAGAACTGGACCCGAGTCGAGGGAACAGGGCCCGAAGCCGCAAGGAACAAATCAAAGTAGGATCAATGTGCAGTTAAGATGAATATGAAGGAGAAGCTGAAGTGCGCGCGTTCCGAAGCAGTCCTCATTAAACCGGGAGGCGGATGGGACTAGCTATGCCGAGGTACAACTTAAGGTCAATCCTGATGAGCTTGGAGCTAAGGTTGAGGGAATCAGGGTGACCAGACACGGTGACGCCCTGATACAGATGGGAGCGACGCCAGAAGGAAAACCCAAACTAACTTCGGCCATCAAATATGTTGTTGGGTAGAGCGGTGTATTCCACCATCTTATCCCTAGAATTAAAGTGCAGATCCTAGACTTAAACACACCCACAGAGGCGTAGGAAATAGCAGAGGCTCATAGGAGTTTCTTCGGAGTTAATTTGCTGATAGACGTGGAGGTGTCCATGACAAGGAAACCCTTTAGGGGAACAAGGAGAGCATACATTATCAAGACAAAACCTGGGCGTCGAAGCTCCTGCAGGCGGCCTACATTAAGATCGGTGGGTTCTCCTGCAGGATTCGCAAAAAGACGGAGATAACATGGTGTTACTGCTGTCAACACGATCACTGTGTGATCAGTAAACCGCAGTTCTACATTTGTGCCACGAGAAGAGACAATGGCCAGACTGACCATCCTCCAGGGAGCATGAGGTGTGCAGTGTTCAAGCAGACAACCACGAAGAGGAAGCCTGAAGAAGCAGCATCGAGAGCCAAGCAGGCCAATAAGATCAGACGAATAAAGCAGCAGAAAGTCTAGAATGTCACAAAAGGGTACCACCTTGAAGTAATGCAAAAGCGGTTTTCGGGGTGGATCTTTGCCAAGATGTGTGTGGAAAACCCACACGATCAAGAAGTAAGGACCCTTTCGAGTGTCTCCGAAAGATTTTTGCCTATTCTTTGGCAAAAATTACGAGCCAAAAGCGTCGCTTTCGAGATAAAAATGAAGAAAAAGGTCCAGTGAGGTCATAAAGAAACTGGTCGTTTCTTCATTTCACGGTCGTGGAGTGATCCACCCATTTATTCAATGGCGGTAACCCCCAGCGAGATCACCTACACCTGAAGAGAGCCCAAATACCGCGCCGAAAGCATTGCTTTCTACATGAAAGGAAAAATGAGGGATCAGGGAGGTCACCAAAAAAATTGTTGTAGGATTCAACCTTTAAGGTTTTGTGAATGCTGTCCTAGTTTTCAGTTTAGGATTTAGTTTACATCACCGTATACTAAAGCACAGTAATCAAAGTGTGGTAGAACAAGCAATTTAATAAGCAGAGTTCATGTAGGTAGTTAGAGGAAATTCCTGTCCTTATTTATCAGACAAAGTGTCATGTTCCCTTTCCAAGAGATGGAGAGATCTGTTCAAATCATGTTCATTGTTAAGGTACTATGTATTTGGAATCTGGATGAACAAATCCACTGCTAAAAATGTTAGAAATTTTTATGTATATAGCATCTATATATTATATTCAATAACCTAACTTAAAATAGCATAAATAAATAAATAAAATAATAATAAAAATTAATAATAATAATAACATGTAATAATAATGAATAATAACAATAATAACACAAATTATAAATAAGTTTGGCTGTAATTTTCTATTCTAAATATTAAAACATGATATTTTCTTCTACCTAAACATATACGTATATGTCGCACAGTGGGCTAAAGTGAGAAAGTTCGTGACAAAATCGTATAACTTTTGACAGGGATGACCTAGAGGGATGAATTTTTTTTTAGATTTACAGATGGATAACTACAGAATAGAGGAAAAATACGGAGAAGCGGAAAATATATATTTTTTACCTTGAAAATCTAGGTCAAATTTGACATTTTTGACCAAAAGTTGTATTATTGGATACCATGGGCGCTCAGATATTATATTACATATATTACACATATATTCCAATATATTTCGTCATGCCGAATCTAAATATGGGCTTTGCATCAGCCTAGGACTTCCTGTTTGTGAGAAAAATGCAATTGAATGATCTATTTTGAACCTTCATGGCATGAATGATTTCCCCTAATGTAAATTTGACTATTTGTCGTATTAAAGGTATTTTTGGGGTCGTCGAATTGGAATACAAAGTAAAAATGTCAAAATTAAAAATGGCGGATCCAATATGGCGGAACAAAGTTATAAGACCGAGCTGATATGACTGAAAATTACTGTACGGGGGGTTTTCGGGTCGCTGATTTCGAATCTAAAGTCAAAATGTCAGATCCAATATGGCGGACCAAAATTGTAAGACTGAGCCGATATGACTGCAAATTATTTTAGGGGGGGTTTTCAGGTCGCTAATTTCGAATCTAAAGTCAAAATTCCAAAATTCGAAATGAAGGATTCAATATGGCGGAATGTGATTGTGAGAATACAACCGATTTTATGAAAAATCGCTACTTGGGGGTTTTTTATGTCGTCCATTTCAAATCTATAGTGAAAATTCAAAAATGTTGAATGTCCGATGCAATATTGCATCAGACATTTAAAATAAAAATGAAAATTCAAATCATAAATTGTTAAATTTTCACTTTAGATTTGAAATCGACGACATAAAAAAACCCCAAGTAGCGATTTTTATTGAAATCGGTTATATTCTCGCAATGACATTCCGCCATATTGGATTATTCATTTTGAATTTGGAAATTTTGACTTCAGATTCGAAATCAGCGACCCGAAAACCCCCACTAAAGTAATTTGCAGTCATATCGGCTCGGTCTTACAATTTTGGTCCGCCATATTGGATCCGCCATTTCGAATTTTTACATTTTTACTTTGTATTACAATTCGATGAATTCGCCAACGGCGATACCACGCTGAAAACACCAGTTCTCGTAAGATCACTGAAGTTAAGCATTGTTGGGCGCGGTTAGTACTTGGATGGGTGACCGTTCAGGAATACTGCGTGCTGTTGGCCCGTCGTGGGTGTGGTGGGCCCACATTGGTAGTAAATATCCACCTAGAAACACTACCCGAATCGGGTAGTGAGGCAATGAACTTTCGAGTTCGAACTGCTGATCAATGTATGTATGTATTACAATTCGATGACCCCAAACCCCTTTAATACGACAAATAGTCCAATTTACATCACTGGAAATCATTCATGCCATGAAGGTTCAAAATAGATCATTCAATTGCATTTTTCTCACAAACAGGAAGTCCTAGGCTGATGCAAAGCCCATATTTAGATTCGGCATGACGAAATATATTGGAATATATGTGTAACATATGTAATATAATGTCTGAGCGCCCATGGTATTCAATAATACAACTTTTTGTCAAAAAATGTCAAATTTAACCTAGATTTCCAAGGTAAAAAATATATATTTTCAGGTTCTCCGTATTTTTCCTCTATTCTGTACTTATTCATCTGTAAAACTCAAAAAAATTCATCCCTCTAGGTCATCCCTGTTAAAAGTTCTACGATTTTGTCACGAACTTTTTCACTTTAGCCCACTGTGTGTCGTAGCCACTGAATGTAATTAAATGTTTCCTAAAATCTCTAGACAATGAATTGCTGGCAAACTGTGTAATAATCGAAAGTTACACGATGTGTCTAAAATTGTTATCCGTTTCATGATCTTTAGACAGTTAATGTAATAGAACGAATTTTCACTATCTTTCTAACTTCTTTAGCCATTTCATGAAACGACTAGCATGCTACCAGGCACGTAAGGTAATACATTTCAGTAAATATAATTTTAAATAAGCATTACTTAACCCTTTGTTCTTATTATTTTGGAAATATAATTTTGTCAAAAATCAAGGAAGCATTTTTAGCAACTAAGCATTGGGATGATGTGAAAAATACATTTTCTTGACAATTAATCTAGGGAAGTCTTGCAAAAACTTGGTTTGATTGTTTACGGTTTAGACAAGTTTTTTCAAACAAATACATTAGGGCAAATGTCCTCGTAATCATTATGGCTCGAATAATCGCGAAACTCGATTATTATTTGAATATATTGTTAAAAAGTATGTTAAAAATAACATTTAATGATAAAACCCATTTATTGTTAGCACTTTATTTATGGCCAACGGCCATACCACGCTGAAAAAACCAGTTCTCGTCAGATCACTGAAGTTAAGCAGCGTTGGACGCGGTTAGTACTTGGATGGGTGACCATTCGAGAATACTGCGTGCTGTTGGCACATCGTGGGTGTGGTGAGCCCACACTTGTAGCAGTTATTTACTACAAGAAACTATCCACCTAGAAACACTACCCGAATCGGGTAGTGTCACGCCTACCCTGAAAGGGAAATGGCTTAATGGTATACACTTTATAGTATAAAATGAAATTTCAATGTATTCTAATCAGATAAAAGACAACGATTTTTCATTTTTCACTTTTTTGTACACTTATCCGTTTATAAGTTATAGCGTTATAAACAATTTAATTTACACAACAATTGACATATTTCCAGATCAATATCTATCGGACCCAAAAATTTTGAAAGAAGCCAAATTTCTTTTCAAATCACGTACTCCACACTATTCTAACCATTCTAGCTGTTTCATAACACGACTAACGTCTCATCGAGCACATAGTGTAATAAAGTTCAATGGATATAACTTGAGGCATCAATGAGCTATGGTATAGGTTTTGATAGGTTTTGCTTCTTTGTGAAATATTAATTTTGTTTTAACTCAAGAAAGCATTTTTAGGAAATAAACATAGGGATTTTGTGAAAAATAAATTTTCTTCGCGGAGAAAAATGGATGTTAAGACTTAATATCTGTATTTTTAACTAGAGGATAACGATCTAGATATTAAGCTGTGGTATCTTCATATTTATATTCAATATCCAAGTAATAAAACTTCAAATATAAAAATATTCAGATATTAAACTTTAGTGTCTGGATATTAAATTTTAATATCAAGATATTACATCTTAATATCTAGATCATTGTCGTTTTCATCATTATTGCCAAAAAGCGCGACAGAATTTGATAGAATAAAGATGCTGTACGGTGTCAAATAAATTTTACTGTGCACGCAAGAATCGTTCTATAATTTAAAAAACTGAAACTTTCAAGGGATATTGTTTGCTTGGGTGAATTAAAAGAGCGAAAATCTTATTCGACAGAACTTTGAGTGAAAAGTATTACTTACACTAAAATGTGTTATGAAATATTTTGTTTATATCTTCGTTCATACGTAGTGAACTATATTTTTATAATATGAATAAATGAATTGTAAGATTGTAACTGTTGATTATTTATACAATCCACTAGCAGTTCATGGACTGGTACTGCTTAAAATGTCTAATTACAGTAAGTGCAATAGATCGGGGTTTCATTATCTGTCTAACTATTCTAGTCACTTCGTGACTAGTCACTTCTAGTCACTTCGTGATGTCGAGGCCCCTCACTTCTTTTAATTGAAACTCACACACAAAGAAATCACTGGATTATCTAATAAAAAGCATCTGGAATCTTAAGGTCTTCCGAATTCAACGATGTGATCACTTTCGTCATAAAAAAAATGTTGTCAATATTTAGAGGGCAAAACAGGAAAAATCAGAAAAAATCATAGATATTCTTTGAACATTCTTTAATGCAATACATTTTTCAAGACTCTGAAATATTCAATAATTTACTTTTTACGGGTATTTATTTACAAATACTTTATCTTGAGAACGAATGAAGATAGAAAACCGTTTAATGGATCCAAATGTGCAGTTTTGTGATGAGAGTGCAGTACAATAATTAAATTGATGATAAAATCAAATTCAACTCTAGCTACGGCTCTGACCGTGACTTAGATGTGATGTAGAAAGTGCTTAAATTGTCTCAAATTTTTAATAGCTGTCAATATGAGTTCTTTATGGTCTCAAGAAAAAATATTTCTTAAATCTTCATGAAAAAAAATTTGTTAATAAATGTATTAAGGTAATAGTTAGGCCTAGCGATTCACCCCGCGATGGGTTAAATCGCTAGACTCAAAGTTTTCGACTTATTTGAAGCCTATAACAATTTTTTCCATGGTTATACTCAAACACTGTTATAGTATGTACGTGTAGCCTACACTAAAATTAGTTCAAAACTAAACCAGTCTATCGTAGTTAAAAGAAGAAAAAATCAACAATTAAAGACCATTCCACTTTTTTATTCAATATCAATCTCAACACTTTAAACGCTTACTAAAATATTTTTCTAACCAATAAAGTAAAAAATACTAATAATAAGGAAAGCAACAAGACTTAGCTGTAACGTATGAACATAACCTATATTTTACTTTTACATAATTTATTTATTATAGACTATATGACAATACAAGTATTAAAAGATTCATGTTATTTGTGAATAACTTAAAAACGAGGTCTCAAAAAAACCTAATTGGGAAGGATTTTATTCCTCTCCGGGAGGACTTCAATCGCACACAGTTTTGTTATTTTTGAATTCCTTATTTACGAGATACATATAGGGCAGAATACGTCAAGTGTTCCCACCTAAAATCAATTTCTTTTTCGATCGGGTGAAAACTTTGCTGAATTATAGTCCTAGTGGACCTATATTAATTCAGCAAATCACAGGTATATTTATCAACCGGTTGTCAATATACAGGGGCCTGAAGTTTTCACGCGTTTCTTCACCTTCACGTTAGTGCAACTTCTTTTACGATGATCGGATTTGACTTTTATTATAGTGTTTTTGGAAGCTTTTTTCATGTACTTTAAGACTATGATAACTATCATAACTGTATATATATATATATATATATATATATATATATATATATATATA
>CAKNYM010053124.1:101781-247388 GCA_932195095.1 Andricus curvator
GAAAAAATAAATATACAATTTTTTTCAAGACCTTCGGAATTTTTGTTAACTGACTCGATTTTTATGTCTAATTCCACTGGTCTACAACCTATGAGATATGTGCTCGCCACCGTATTTAAGTGTTTCAGCGCTTATACTGTCTACACCACCAGCCTTACCATTTTTTAAGCTCTTAATTATTTCTCTATCCTCAGTGACACAGACTTTTTCAACTGGGTTTGCTAATGCATTATTTTCTATGTCGCAGTTCTGTGGTCCTATGTCTTCACCTCCTAATAATCCTATAAAGGAGTCTTTTAAGGCGTCTACTATCCCGTCTGTATCATATAGCATTTCACCTTTGCTGTTTCTCATGTTGACAAACTCTGTACTTTTACTTCCCTTCATCTCTCTAAATGATAGTTTTGTGGTTGCTTCAAAGTCGTTTCGTAATTTCTTCTCTTCTACTGTTATGATTTTATCTTTACTCCCCTTGACTAGTCGTTTAACTTTCCTCTTTTTGTGTCTGTAATCATTTTCAAGTCTATTTCTCTTCTCATCGCTAAGACCTGTGATGTTTTTGTTCTCTCGTACGCTTCTTTCTTTTCTTGTCGGGCTGCCTTAATTTCATCATTCCACCATGCATCACCAGATTTTCTTCCTAAAAATGCCGTACTACATACTTCAATCGCAGTTTTAGCAATGATATCCCGTAGCAAAGTCCACGCGCCTTCTATATCTTTATTGTTTATTAGCCCCTTCCGAATTGTCTCATCTATACGTTCGTTTAACCCATTTTGAAAATCTATTCGCACTACCGGTTTCTGTAAATTTTCAATCTTGATTCGCGTCAGTTTCTTTTTTTTTTTGTTTTCTTTCTTCTCCATCCCCGCCCTGAGTTTATTTTGGAGACTAGAAGGTAATGATCAGTATTGCATTCGGAACCCCTCATGACTCTTGCATCTTTCACTAGTTCTCTTAGACATTCATCCACAATAAAAAAAGTCAATTATACTGCGGTTTTTTCCTTTACACCAGGTGTACGTGTGGATCATTTTATGTCGAAGCCAAGTACTTGTAATAAACAGGCCCTTTTCTAAGCATAAGCTAACTAACTTTTCCCCGTTATAATTCTTCCTTGGATCCCCGAATTTACCTAGTATCCTTCCTGTATCTGTATCCTGACGTTGGACGCCGACCCATCCGTTCATATCTTCTAGCAGAATTATTCTTTCACCTTGATCGCAAGTACTTATTGTATCATTTGAAGTGCCCAGAATCCGTCTTTGACTTCTCTCGAATCGCTATCAACTGGGGCGTAGCACGCTATGATAAATAATCTTCTGATTCCTACCTTCATTCTAGCCCATAACAATCTGGGAGATACAAAATCATGATCCTTGATATACTGTCTTGCTTTTTCATTCATAATTAAACCGGCCCCTTGACTACCATGTGATTCACTACCTACTCCTGACCAGATTTCCAAACGCCCAGTCTCCATTCATCGCCTCAAACTCGACCTTTACGTTTACAGTGTGCATGCATTTCGTCAATAAAAGTTTCAGTCCATTTCGAGGCTATTTTATTGTTTGCATTATTCATTGGTTAGATTGTACACCCAACTACCACCTTCATGCGCGAATTTTGTTTCGCGAGTTAAGAATCATGTTCAAGTTAAAAAGTGATTCGTACTATGGAGGAGAGTCTTTTTGTAACGTCAGTCCCACCAAAACTTCTGTTACTGGGGGGTGGGGGGGGGCAAGGAAAGGAATCCGAGAGAGTCGCAATTGGTTGATGTTTTATGCTGAGAAGGAACCTCTACGTTTTAAGTGATTGTTGAATTTGTTTTTATTTTAGATTAAAAACGAAGTTTAATTACTTAAGGCTCTATTGGCCTTAAAGAACACATTCTCAGTACAATACCCACACACTTTTTTGAAGTCCAAAGAAAAACGCTTAATTGCTTAAGAAACAGTTTTGGTTTAACGTACTGGAAATGCTACCAAGTAAGTATACCATTAAGCCCTTTCCCTTTCTGGGTAGGCGTGACACTACCCGATTCGAGTAGTGTTTCTAGGTGGACAGTTTCTTGTAGTAAATAACTACTACAAGTGTGGGCTCACCACACCCACGGTGGGCTATCAGCAAGCAGTATTTTTGAATGGTCACCCATCCAAGTACTAACCGCGCCCAACGCTGCTTAACTTCAGTGATCTGACGAGAACTGGTTTTTTCAGCGTGGTATGGCCGTTGGCCAAAAAATCGAAAATTCCATTTATGGTCAAACAATGTTTGTTTTATTCATAGAAAACTATATTTAAAAAAAAGTCGATATTGAAAGCCAGATAAACCATATTCATAAGAAACTTTTGTCTCTCTCAGGAACCTCAATTAATCGAAAAATTACGAAGCTTTTGAATATACCTCGGTCCAGGATTGCTTATTTAAATATTGGAAAAAAACATACAAACCTAATTTTTAGTTCAAAATGAATTATATGTAAAATAATTCATCTTGAAAGGAGTTTGTATAAAAAAACGATTGAATTTTAAACTTTTAATTTTTAAAAAAAGCAACAAAATGTTGTTGTTTATATTTTTTCAGATTGGAAGAGCAATATTATGTTCATGAGCTATGAATTTGATTAGCATGGTTGATTCTGCTTTGGGATTTGAAATTGAACATCAAGTACCTTATTTGATTACTTTTATTATATAAGAATATTTCGAATTACAATTAAATTTTTTTTTGTCTACGTGTCCTATAAAAAAATAATCAAAAACGAATTTGTAGATCTTTTTTGGATGAATCATTTTTGTCAAATCATCTCTTTTATCTTTTTAAATTTTTAAATCTTGAAGAAAAGGTCCCAAAAATTTTGCAAACGCTCTAAATGTTTGAATTTTTATCCAAAATAGCTGGTTAAAAAAAAGCTTCTTCCTTTTCAGGCCTTAAAAAAGTATGCCAAAGATCAATCCAATCTGATGAATCTTTCGAAAGTTATCGTGCCTACGACCTACTACTACTACTACAGACAGACAGACACCATCGTGAAAATCATTTTTTCTCACGGGGGCCTCAAAACGTGGAGATTTGATAAAAACATTGTAAACATTGGTAGCTCTTTTTTGGCGCACAATTTTTGTCAATTCATATTTTTTCGTAGTTTGTGTTGTTTCTCCAAAAAATTCAATCTTTAATTTTATTTTTTACGTTTACAAGAAAAACTACGCGCTCCGTCAAGAAATAATTCATAGCAAATGTATAGATCTTTGCAGGGTGTACAACTTTTGTCTATTAATTTTTTGTCTTATCTTGCGTTGTTTTTCCAAAAATTCAATTTTTTTTATTTTTCATGTTATTTTTCACAATAGAAACAAAAACTACGTATCCTATAAAAAAAATAATGACGAATTTGTAGCTATTTTTTGAGTTAAACACTTTCACCTATTAATTTTTGTGTAGCTTATATCGTTCATCCAAAGATTAAATTTTTTCATTTATAATGTTGTTTTTTTAACAAATAAAACCAAAACTACGCGTCTCGCCAAAAAGAAATTTATAACACATTTGTAGATCTTTTTAGGTGCACAATTTTTGCCAATTCATCTTTTTTCGCATCTTGCATAGTTTGCCCGCCGAATGAAAATGTTCATTTTCCATTATTTATTTTTTTTTTGCAATCAAAGTTTGAATTTTCGAATTTTCGAGAAAATTCAGAAAGTTGTTATGATAATCTTGTAGGGCTTCCAAAAAGCAATGTTGTCCATTTTCTGACTTCTTTTTCATATCGTGCGTTGTTTGGCTTGACATTTTTTCCGAGTACAACGAATAGCCGTACATAGAATTTTTAAATCTTTACATCTTTAAACTGTACAACTTAAGAAATTGGAAGCATAGCGATCTTCTTTTGCCTTGTTTTTTGAAATTTTTAAAGTAATAATATTTAAAACTTTTAGTTAAAGATTTTAACAAATGAATCATATAAAATATATTTGATTGGAAGATTTAAAGAATGAATACTTATTCTGAATGAAGTATTCATGTTAAACGCTGAATTTTCAATTTTTCTCTTTCATAAGTTTTAATTCTGCAATTAAAATTGAAGTGTTAAAATTTCAAAAAGTACAATTGACAATTTGAAAAATTTTAATTTTTAAACGATTTAAATGTACTTGAAATAATTTAAAATTTAAAGGGGAAGAGTATAAAAATGTTTTGATATCGCAATTCTTGGTAATTAAAAATTGGTTCAGTTTTTAATGCAGTTCAGATTTGTTTAATTTTCAACGCTTCGTATGAGAAATTTTTTTATTCTTATATTGCGCACTTAAAATTTCTTCATTTCTAACGTTTTTTTCAGAATAATTTAATTGTGAATGTTTATAATTGAAAATTTTTCCATTTTGTACTAACAATTTAAAATTCTGAAATTTCAGAAGTTTTGACTTTGAAAAATTCAATTCAGTTTTCACTTTCAAATTGTCGAATTTCAATCAGTTTTAATTGTATTTTATTGATTCTTCAATTGAAAATAAAATTGTTCATTTTTGAACGCTTTGAAGCAGTACTGATAGATACGACAACTCCTTTCTAATGAAACTGTCCAATTTTTAAAATGTTCATTCAAAGTTTCCTATTTTTAGAGCATCTGATTAAAACATTTTCAATTTTAAGTTATTCAATTTTAAACGCTTCTATTTAGAAGTGATACAAGTTCAATTCTTTTCTATTAAATTAGAAATATTCTGCTTTTGTCTAAATTTTACCTAGGTAATCTAATATTGTTTGATTTGGAACTTTTTTAATTTCAAACCTTTTCGCTCATTGGCTAAAATAACATTATATAAATATAAAAATAGTCCCAACAGCGAACATAACACAAATTTATTCATAACACTTCAAATTCATCTATTCTTTATTTCCATCTTGGGCCTCGGGTTATAAGCCATTTTCGATTTTCTTTTTGACAGAAAATTTTTTTTAATTGCACCATTTCAATTTATAACACTCATTGGCTGAACATTTTGAAGTTGAAAACGTTCGAAATCAAATAATTTCAAATTCGATTATTAAAGAATGCACAATCGTACATTTTAATCGTACTGTTTCAAATTTGTATAATTTCCGAATAGAAAGCTTAATGCTTGATATATTTTAACTTTAATATCTCTCAAAAATTAATTATATCATATTGAAAGAGTGTTAAAATCAGACATTTGATTTCAATTCAATTTTATTCACTACTAAATATATATAATCCATTATTCAGTTTTATAATATACACTGAAGCGTTACATTAAAAAAGCTTACAATTGAACATTTAAAAAAAATTTCGAAAACAATATTTCAACGTGAAATTAAAAAAAAAACAGTTCTCGTTTCTTATCAAAGTATAACATTCGCCAATTCTTCGATTTTTTTTTTAATTCTCTCTACAATTGCTGATCCATTCTCGTATTATATAACCAGGTTCTTATAAACCAGTTCATGTATTCTTGAAATGCCAAACTATGTATCAACACTTTTTCTCGTTTTTCTTTACCATTTTATCAATTATATTATAAGAAAAATTTCCCTGATCTTTTAACAATGACTTTGACCTTCTTATATTTTTAAATATTAATTTAATTTAAACAAAGTTTCGACAGTCAGAGTGTCCTTATTCTAGTTTTTCATTGTTATTAAATTTTTTAATTGTTAACTTACTTCCTAATTCTGATTGCGCGAACATTAATTTACAATTTGTGTGATTCAAAGTATAAGACTTCCAAGTGAGGAAAGTTTGAAACAGATTATACTGTTGGAACTCGATTTGAACGAAACAATAGGTACCCAATAGGGGCTGTTGTCTTACTTTTTGGAGCGTGCATGATTTCAGTTGCAGTTTATGGTGAGGGTGGAGGGTTCCGGCCTAAAGGCGACATTGCCACCTCAGGTAGTGCACCTGTCTTTTTAAAAGTGTCTAAATTTCTGGAACACGATGGCGACGAAATTATACCTACCTTTTCAAATCATGTTCATTCTTACTGGAATTTGTGAGATTCGTCATAAATCCTAACCTATTCATTTCTATTTATTACTTTTTACAGTAAGCTCGGTAAATAATAAAATTCATCTCCAATTTCCCAGTAGAGTGGGTCAAAAATAAATACTTTTGGCATTTGATATCGCTACCACGCGTAAAATTAGCGTATTGGGGTTCTAAAAAGGTATAATTAATTTGAAATTGATCCACGTGCAGCTTGGTTACTCGTGCTAGGCAGATTTCAATCAATCATTTTTCTGAGAAGTAATTCTTATTTACTTCGCCCCTGTTTTCGGAAAAAAATTTAATAGGTTTGTGAATAAAAGAATTTTTTGGCGTACTTGAAAACTTTCTAGTGACAAAAATGCGCTAGGAAAAAAATCGCCAACACCCAGGAATCGAAATTGGAAATACCGTAAATTTGTGTTATGTTGATTTTTTATAACTTGTGGATTAAACATTTTTCTGAGCACGTGTGACCTTTTTGAATGTAAAAATATTGTATATAGGCTTAGACATCCTCATAGAGGAAGCTTTGTAATGGTAACATTTTCCAAAATTTTCAAATTCATTTAATCAAACCTTCCTCGATTTGAAAACGTCTAATGAAATTTTCTGAGCAATTGTCCGGATGTGCGTGCGGATGTGTGTGTGTGTGTGTGTGGATGTCACACTTTTTTGTGAACACGATAACTTCAAAACGGTTGCAGATAAATTGATGAGATTTGGAGGACTTATTTTCACCACTAATATCTTGAAACTGACCGAAGGATTTCTACAAATATTTATTTAATTTTTTTTAGCACTCAATAATATTTTAAAAATCGATTTTTTGCTGTAAAACTTTTTTCATTAGCATAACTCAAAGTTGATGCACGAATATAAAAGATTCCTTGGTTGGAGACGAATCGATTGACCTATAATATTAATACACTTCATTGAAGAGTAAGGAATCTATGGTAATGCATAATATTTGAAAATACGGTTTTTTTTTAGTGAACATTTTTTCACTAACATAATTCAAAGTTGATGCAAGAATATAAAGAATTCCTTGGTTCGAGACGAATCGATTGACCTATAATATTAATACACTTTATTGAAGAGTATGGATGTTATATTAATTTATGTTATGGTAATTTATTTTTAAAATCGATTTTTATAGTAAAAATTTTATTATTCGCATAATTTAAAGTTGATCCGAGAATAGAAAAGATTTTTTTATTCCAGTCGAATCGATTGACCTACAAAATTGATACATTTTATTGAAGAGCAAGGAATCTATGGTAATGCATAATATTTGAAAATACGGTTTTTATAGTAAAACTTTTTTCTTCAACATAATTGAAAGTTGAAGCAAGAATATAAAAGATTCCGTGGTTCGACACGAATCGATTGGCCTACAATATTAATACATTTTATTAAAGAGTAGGGAAGTTATGTTATTTTATATATTTTTAAAGTCGATTTTTATAGTAAAAATGTTATCATTCTCCTAATTTATAATTGATGCGAGAATAGAACAGCTGTGTTGATTTAAGACGAATCAATTGACCTATAACATTAATATATTTTATTGAAGAGTAAGGAAGCTATGGTAATGCATAATATTTGAAAACACGGTTTTGGTAGTAAAACTTTTTTCACTAACATAATTCAAAATTAATGCAAGAACGGAAAAGATTCATTGATTCGAGGCAAATCGATTGATCTATAATATTAATACACTTTATTGAAGGTTAAGGAAGTTATGCAAATTTATAATATTTGAATGATGTCTTTCAAACAGAAAAACTTTTTTCATCGACATAATTGAACGTTTTCGCATAAATAGAAAAGACGTTTTGATCATAAATTTTCAAATAGAATAATTCTGACCATTTTTGTAAAGAAATCATAAAGCTGGGAAAGGGAACTTTTCCCTTCCCTTTTCCAGCTCGAAAAATGATCATTTCGAATACAAAATTTGATTTGTCTGATTTGTCTTTGTATTTAAAAAATTATTATATTATATTATATTATTATTATTATTATTGAAAAAAAATAACTAATGCTTCCTCTATGAGGAAGCGAATACATTTGCTGGCGGAAAACAAAGTGCTCGTGAAATGAGCACCATATAATTATAAATACAAAGTCGAAACACTCGAGGTCGAATTCTCAGCTATTTTATTTACTTTTTTTATTCCTGTGCCTTGTCGATTTTTTTCTAGAGTATTTTTATGCTTACAAACTCCAGAAATACTCAAGAAAATTATAAAATCACAAGTGAAGACGATAATTCTATTAAAAAACAAATTCCAAATGTTTAAAAACTACTGTAATTGTAATTTCGACTCCTGGGTCTTGCGCGTTTTTTTTTTCTAGTGTATTTCTAAGCCTCATAACTCCAAACATACAAAAAATTCTAAAATCGCAAGTGAAAAAATTTATCATTTCCAATACCAAATTCCAAATTTTGAAAAATGACTGTAAATCTCATTTCGACTCCTAGGTCTTGTGGATTTTTTTCTAGCGTATTTCTATATTTAAAAAGTCCACACATGCTCACAAAAATCTTTAAACCATAAGTTATCTAATTTTTATTCCTGAGCCTTGGTGATTGTTTTTCTAGTACATTTTTGTCAGTGGAAACTTCTGAAGTACCCCGAAAAATTCTTTTCCTATTTTCAAACCCGTTAAAAAATGTTCTGAAAACAGGGGTGAATTAGTTAGGAATTATTTCTCAGAAAAATGATTGACTGAAATCTGGAAAAAATTGAGAAGATTTTTCTGACCTCCAGGTATGTAAAACAAAATTGCAACTCAAGAAAATTTAAAAACTCTGCAAACATGAAATTTTTGAGACCTTTTTTTCGAGCGCAGGTTACCAAGCTGGCATGTCAATTGATTCTAAATTAATTATACTTTTTTAGGATCTCAATACGCTACTTTTCACGTGATTGAAGATTGCCACAGATATGGACTTGAAACTTATGTAACTAATTTAAAAAAAAAAATAAGAGTCTAAAAACACCTCTAGATTCGTCTCCGAAATATCAGGATGCGTTTTTTTTGTTATTTTGTTTAAACAATTTTTTAAATAAATAAATTATTTTTTATAGTTCTGCAATTGTTTTAAACAAAATAACTGTCAGATTGAAAAATGGACAATACCAAAGCATTCCTCTTGAAAATATCTCGATCCGGTTTTTTACATTCTCATCCTAATGAGAAGGTATTGGTTTTATGTAAAATTTGACTTAGTTCGTTTTCATCAAATCTCCATGTTTTGAGACCACCTGAGCTAGAAAAAACGATTTTTACCAAGGTGTCCGTCTGTAGTCTGTAGTCTGTCTGTCTATAGGCACGATAACTTTCGAAAAAATGATCAGATTGGATTGAGCTTTGGCACATTTTTTTAAGCCCTAAAAGACAAGGAGAAGTTCGTTGGCCAGCTATTTCTGATAAAAATTCAAAAAGTTATAGTATTTTGAAAATTCTTGAAATCACTTTTTTGCCAAACTTCAAAATTCTATGTACGGCAATTCGTAGTACTCAAGCATCTGAAAAATTTATCTTTACGACTCTTATCAACAAAAAAAACTATCAGAGTCATAGCATTTTCAATATCCAAAAAAAACTAACGGAAATCAACATTTTAAGCCAAACAGCGCACAATATGAAAGAAAGTCAAAAAAAGAAAAACGTTGCTTTTTGCAAGTCCTACAAGATTATCAGAACAACTTTTTGAATTTTCTTGAAAAATCAAAAATTCAAATTTTGACCCCATGAAACATAAAAAATAAAAAATTCTATTTTGCTTTCACACTATGCAAGATACGGAAAAAGATAATTGAACAAAAATTATCCATCCAAGAACGATCTACAAATTGGTTGTTAATTATTTTTTTATAGGACGCGTGTTTTTTGTTTTAATCGTGAAAAATGACATGACAAAATAAACAAAAAATCAAATTTTTACATCCTCATCCTAATGCGAAGGTATTGGTTTTATGTAATAAATATATATAGTTTTCTATAAATAAAACAAACACTGTTTGACCAGAAACGGAATTTTCGATTTTTTGGTAGCATTTTGAGTAAGTAACCAAAACTGTTTCTTAAGCAATTAAGCGTTTTTCTTTGGACTTCAAAAAAGTGTGTGGGTATTGTAATGAGAATGTGTTCCTTACGGCCGATAGAGCCCTGGATAATTAAACTTCCTTTTTAATGTAAAATAAAAACAAATTCAACAATCACTTAAAACGTAGACGTTTTGTCTATTTTATAATATTTGCAAGTAAATTTCTTCATTTTATCTAAGCCGAACGCGAAGCGTGAGGCAAAAAGTATCCGAGCGCGTAGCGCGAGATACAACAGCCTCGCGCCCTATGCGCGCTCAAAACTGGCAGATATATATATATATATATATTTTTTTTTTTCTAACCATTTGTTGAACACAATAAGGGCATTCGTTGTTTAGCGTACATTTGCTGTGTGCCTGTAGATATGGATTTTAAACTATTTAAACAATTTAAAAATTCAATTTAAAAATTTAAAAAAATTCTGAAAAAATTACATTTTTTTAATAATTCTGAAATTTTTATAAACAAAGTAATTGTCGGAATGAAAAATGGACTTATTGTTCATTTTTCATCCATTTCATTCCTCTAGAAAATATCTCGATGCGGTTTTTTTTCTAACCATTTGTTAAATAATTAGGACATTTGTTGTTTAGCATACATTTGCTGTGTGCCTGTAGACATGGACTTGAAATTAATGTAATTAATTTAAAAAACTAAGAGTCTTATCGGAAAAATGAAAACACTTCAAGATTCGTTTCCGAAATATCTAGATGAGATTTATTTTTTATTTTGTTTAAACAATGTTATAAACAATTACATTATTTCGTATAGTTCTGCAATTGTTATAAGCAAAGTAATTGTCGGAATGAAAAATGGACAATGATATTGCATTCCTCTCGAAAATATCTCAGAGGCCCTTTTTTTCAAACCATTTGTTGAACAATTGAGGCATTTGTTGTTGAGCCTACATTTGCTGTGTGCCTGTAGATACGGATTTGAAACTAATGTAATTAATTTAAAAAAAAAAGCATCAGTCGTATCAAAAAAAGAAAAACACTTTAGATTCATCTCCCAAATATCTAGATGCGGTTTTTTCGTTGAAACAATTTTTTGAGACAATTGAATTATTTCTTATAATTGTGTAACTGTTATAAACAAAGTAATTGTCGGATCGCAAAATAGACAATACCAATGCATTCCTCTCAAAAATATCTCAAAGGCCTTTTTTTGTTTTTTGTTTCTAACCATTTGTCGAACAATTAGAGCATTTGTTGTTTAGCGTACATTTTCTGAATGCCTCTACATATGCATTTGAAACTCATGTAATTTAAAACAAAAAAGATAGATGTATCGAACAACTAAAAACACCTCGAGGTTCGTCTCCAAAATATCTAGGTAATATCTATTTCGAAATGAAAATAAAATTATTTAACATATGTATGTGACAAATAAGTTTTAAAAAACGTGATAATTAAAATATTTTACACACATCCTAATTAATTTGAAAAAAAATCAACAAGTGACTCCTTTCTAACCCAAAAGGTGACTACATGTGAATAATTTTTGTTTTGTTGAAAACAAAATAATACATTAATATTTGATAAATTTTGCTTGAATTCGGGGTGAATTGGAAAGAATCTAATTTTTGACTTATTACCATGAGTGTCATATCATTGAAATCGCCAAAAAACGTAGATTTCAAATATAATATTATTAAATTAATAATTGTAAAATTAAAAAATTTTCATGTTTCGTATTTCACTCCTCATTGATACAAAGGACCCCCCCCCCCCCCCTCGCTGGCAAGGGTCGGCGAAAGAGAGCTCAGAAGAGAAACAGGTGTAGACTAGACTAGGTGAAGAGGTACCTGAGTACCTGAGCTATTGAACTGGACATTATAAATACATAGTGCTACTGCAGAGTTTGGGTTCCAGTTTGGAAATTTTCGATCTAGTTTATTACTCTAAAATTTAAAGCTTTTCAAGTTTAAAGACGCATAAAATCAATTTGAATAACAGAATGATTATAAAAATATATAGTCTTCTTATATTACTGGGTTATTATGAACGTATTTTTTATTTGTTTTTTCAGCTTCATTGCCATTCCAGATGTTAGACGATTGTCCAGTTATTCTAATTTCAAAGGCCTCGATTTATAATTTGTTCTATTTTGAATATATTGAAATTGGGCATTAAAAGTTTCGCTTAAATTGATTATGGAAAAATTATTCCAAAAAACAAAACAAAAAAGCCCCAACAAAAATCTCAGCGATGCAAAAAAATTGTCAAATTCAAAGGTATGAAATTGTGAAATGAAATTTGGTCAAGAAATTTGAGAAAAAATGATTATAATAAAATATATCAAGAAGTCTTTCATAAAGTGCCTCATAGACATTTTTCAATTTCAATGCGAAGAGTGACCAGGTAATTTTAAAAGCTTATACTTTGAAAAAATGTTCATTTTAGATCTTTATTTGTCAGCGCACATTTTCAGTTTGAAGAATTTCAGAATGCAGTTCTCAAAATTAAATAATTCATCAATACTTGAAGGCGTTTAAAACTGAAATTTTTGATTAGAAACGTTTTCAAGGTGGCCTCCATTTTCATAATTTCTGTCTTCTGGCTTTCTCTCGATTATCCGGCTTAAAACTAGAGTTATCTCTTGGTTTTGAAAAAATATGCTCTGTTTGTGTAATCCATACTTTTTCACATATGAAGAAATACAGTTGTCGATGAGCATCAGCAAACTTTGTGCAAGAAATCTATTGGCTTTCAACAATTATAATAAGTATTATCAGAAAACTTTTGTGTCTGATAAAGGAAAATACAGACATATCTTTGGTCGTATAATAGCTGTAAAATTTTTAATATTTCAAGTATATTTAAATCGTTTATAAATTGATCATTTTCAAATTACTGATAATACTTTTCAAAATTCAACCAATTTAATTTGAATTGCAAACTCAAAGTTTATGAAAGAGAATTATTTAACACTCATAGTCCAAAATAAAAACTCAGTGCTCGAAAATTGTAAACATTCAGGATTGACAAATTTTTTTAATCAGGTATCAATTTCAGTTATTTTCATCTTTATCTATTTTGATTTTACACAATATAATTTTTAATTTTCTAACTTCAAATCGTTTGATTTTGAACATTTCCTTTAGAACTATTATTTATTTTACAAGTTTTCCAAGAACATATTTTTCAAATTGAAATGAGTCACTTGTCTAAATCTCAATAAAAAATCGGACAATTTTTAAATATTACATTGAAAATTAAGCATAAATGAAAAATAATGTAAAACAAAAGTGCTATAATATGATGCCAATGTTTGAAATTGCTTGATTGTAATCTTCTTCATTCGAAATTGCTTATATTCACATCTGAATTTATTGAATTTAGAACTGCCTATGAAGACTTTGATAAGAAATTTTGAAATATTTAGTAGCAAAATTGTCATGAAATTTTTAATATTTGAATTGGCAACTACAACGCTGTGAAATTTGAAATTCCAAACCTCCAAAAATTAAGAATTTTCGAATTCAAACTTTGAAAGTAAAAAACTTTTAGTTTCAAGGTTTCAAAGATTCAAATGTTTCAGAATTACGCATTCCAAACTATAATTTTGAATTTAAATTATATGCATTTTACAGATGGTAAATATATATTAATAATAAGTATCATATTATGTAGTTATTATTATTATTATAGATTAGCAGTTCGAACTCGAAAGTTCATTGCCTCATCTACCCGAGACCGCCACACATCTCTATCTTGTGCATTCTCCATCCAGTTTAAGTAATCATGTCCTAGTTCTTTTAGATCATCCCTTACATTTTTCTCCCATCTGTTTCTCGGTCTGCCTAGGGGTCTCTTACCAGTCGGTCTCCCTCTTAAAACTTGCGCCACTGTTCTTTCATTGCCCATTCTTGCTACATGCCCCGCCCATCTTAATTTACGCGCTTTCATTACTCTATTAATATTTGCTGACCCGTAGAGAGCGTGCAGCTCATTATTATGCAGTTTTCTCCACTCGCCGGTCTCTTCGTCCCTTTTTGGACCATAGATTTTTCTAAGTACTTTATTCTCGAAAACTCTAAACCTATTCTCTTCTCCTTTCGTCAGCGCCCACGTTTCACACCCGTACATGACGACCGGCATTATTATCGTTTTGTAAATTCTTACTTTGATGTTTCTAGATAGCGATCGCGATTTTAGTAGCGTGTTTGCTGCATAATAGCACCTATTGCCAGCGTGTAGCCGCGCATTGATTTCCGTTTTAATCTTATTTTCGCTAGTTATAATAGACCCGAGGTATTTAAACTCGTTAACCCTTTCGAATTTCATATTTCCGGCCATTAGATCCCCGTCTTGATTACTTTGTCCGGACCTGACGACGGTCATATATTTTGTCTTCGATTCGCTAACTTCCAAGCCAATCTCTTTGGCTTTTGCGATCAAGATTTCTGCATTTTTAGCTACCGTTTCTTTATCATCCCCTAGTACGTCGAGATCATCCGCATATCCAAGAATTTGTATTACCCCATTGAGGGTAGCACCGGTCGGATTCGCCTGCACTTGCCTAACCACGTATTCTAAAACTAAGTTAAAAAGGACGCACGAAAGTGCATCGCCCTGTTTCAGGCCATCGCGGATCGAAAACTCTTCAGATAAACTACCGTTTACGCGTATTCTACCCTTACTGCCGCTTAAGCAAATTTCGATAAGTCTAACCAATTTTCTTGGCACACCCAAGAACTCTAGGATCCAGTACATTCGCGCGCGTATAATAGAGTCGTAAGCTTTTTTAAAATCGATAAATAGCTGATGTACTGCTTCTTTAAATTCCCATTTCTTTTCTAACAGTTGTCTAATTGTAAACATTTGATCGCTTGTAGATCGGTTTCGGCGGAATCCACACTGGTAATCCCCAATGATTTCCTCGGCAAAAGGAGTTAGTCTACTTAGGATAACATTAGACAGGATCTTGTAGCACGAAGGCACAAGTGAGATTCCCCGATAGTTGTTACAGTTAGTTTTATCGCCTTTTTTAAAGATGGGAATAATGATAGAGGTATTCCATTCTTCCGGCATGCGTTCTGTTTTCCAAACTGCGCGTATCAATTTACAAATTTGCCTTGTGAGGCAAGGGCCTCCATTTTTTATCAGTTCTGACGGTAGGTCATCGATGCCCGCGGCTTTGTTATTTTTCAACTTCTTGATGGCCATTTCTATTTCTATATCAGTAGGATCGTTAATTAATAGATCAGCAGTGTGGATTTCGCCGAGATTACCTTCAACGGGGGCTTCACGTACATTTAATAGTTTATCGAAATAATCTTTCCATAAATTCAGTCTCTCTGTCGCATCGGCTACTAGATTGCCATTTTCGTCCCTCATTACTTCCGTTCTACTTTGAAAGCCTTTCCTTATAAAATTGATTCCCCTGTACATCTCACGCGGGTTATTTTGTTTATTATGCGCTTCTATTGCTAGTATTTTATTCTTTTCCCACTCCCTTTTCTTGGATCTATAGAGCCTATTTGTACTTTTGCTAATCTCGAGATATTTCTTATGTGTTTGATCGCACTTATTTTGTAAACTACTTAGTCTGGCCTTCCGACGTTTCTCAAACCAGAGTTTGCACTCTTCGTCAAACCATGGTTTGCTTTTGGTTACTTTCTTAAAACCTATCGAAAGTTTCGCGGCTGCCTTTATCGCCTTTTTCGTATTGCTCCACAGGGTTTCCGGGTCCTCCTCGCGATTATTGTTATCGTCTCTCTGTTCTTGGAGAGCGTCGAAACTATTAGAAATCTCAACTTGGTAATTTAATGTTTCTGTTGCTGTTTTGAACTTATCTATATTGAAACGAACTGTTGGCTCTGTGCGGCTTGTTTTCTTACTTAGCGCTAGCCTAGATCTTAGTTTTACTATCACGAGAAAATGGTCTGAATTTAAATCCGCTCCCCTATACGATCTTATATCGAGAATGTTTGTATGACGTCTTCTGTCTATTAGAACGTGATCAATCTGATTGTGAGTTTTACCATCTGGTGATGTCCAGGTGGCCTTATGTATATTTTTATGCTTGAAATATGTGCTTTTGACAACGAGGTTCTTTGAAGCTGCAAAGTTTATTACTCTGGTTCCATTATCATTACTGACGTCATGCAAACTTTCTGATCCTATTGTAGGCCTATACATTGGTTCTTTTCCAATTTTCGCGTTGAAGTCCCCCAATACTATTTTTGCGTCAAACGTTGAGAACTTGTCAAAAACCTGCTCGATTGTTTCATAAAAAAGATCTTTAGTGTCTTCGTCTTTGTCCTCGGTGGGGCAGTGCACATTGATTAATACGTGTTTGCTGAAATTACCCTTTAGTACAATGTATGATAACCGGTCATTAATGAATTGCATGTCGATAAGTGCTTGCGAAATTCGTTTATTAATAAGAAAACCAGTCCCCAGTCTTTGCCCCTTAGCTCCCCCATAGTGAAAAGTATAGTCATCCTTAGAAATTGACGCGAAATCGCCCGACCAGCAGGTTTCTTGAAGTGCTATTAAGTCAGTTTTGTATTCAATTGCTATCTTAATGAGTTCGCTAAGTCGGCCAGTTTTTAGACTACGCGCGTTTAGAGTTCCCACCCTTAGATCTTTAACTGTAGTTTTTTGTTTTTGTAAGTTAGCCATGGTAGTTTCAAGATAATCCGCACGTTAGGATCCTATTCCGATCGTAGGTGAGTCCACTGTCCCAGGAGTGATAACCCCCATACCTCCCTAGGTCTAAGTATGGGAGCTTTCCGACTCTGACAAGGACCATGTCAACTTGTCGTCAGACACATTACAGTTTCATCCTCGTACCCTAACGTCCCCCTGCAAGGCAGCGCGCCTACTGGCATCAATACCCCTTTGGCCCTATGCAGGCGAATCATTCCACACATCCCTTGCGGGCAGTGTCATCGCTGCAGTGTCCAATGGGCAGCAGGATTTTTCCCTTACAAGATTTTTAGTTTTGGTTCGGGTATAGTTTCTAGGTGGATACACGCTGCACCTCGGCTTGCCAGAACCCACCCACTGCGTATGAACGCGAATGGGTGGGTCCTCCCAAGCCATGGTTGTCGTGTACCTATTTTCTACCAGTGCTGAATTCACCACAGACACGACTGGTTCCTATCGGCTGTCCGCGACTGCTTATTCTTGTATTCGCAGCTAACCTTAGGGGCTGTTCAGCCTCACGGGCCGTTCCTCTATCCGCAACCTGAGGACGCGCTACGTAGTGGTGACAGGAAACCCACCAAGCAGTCATATTATGTAGTATTAAGTAATATTTAAATACGAAACAAAAAAGCATGCATGTTTCAAATCCATATCTATAGGCACGCAGCAAATGTATACTAAGCAACAAATGCCTTAATTGTTTAACAAATGGTTAGAAAAAATAAAACAAAAAAAGCCGCATCGAGATATTTTTGAAAAGAATTTTTCAATCCGACGATTACTTTTTTTCTAACAATTGCACAACTATAAAAACAATGTAATTGTTTAAACAAAAAAACAAACAAAAACCCGCATCGAGATATTTCGGAGACGAATGTAGAAGTATTTTTCGTTTTTCGATACTACTCTTAGTTTTTTAAATAATTGCATTAGTTTCAAATCCATATCTGTGGCAAACTTCAATGTCGTTACTTTTCTGCATTGTAGCGATTTCGAATTCCAGAAGCATTTATTTTCAACTCACCCTATTTCCCAGCCTTTAGTAGATTTTAGTAAATTATTTACTATTTTTTAATGCCAATTTTAAAAGAAAAATTATGCCCGTATTTTTTCACCAAAAGAAGAACCTTTGACAAATTAAAACTTCATTTGAGCATCCTACTGCTTATTGTTGCTTAAATATTCATTGAATAAAAAAATTAACAAAATGTCATTTATAGAGAATAACATATCCCGGAGATGCATGAAGGAGCGTCCACATATTACGTGATACTCTAAGACTGTGGGGGGGGGGGGGGTCTGCCCTAACGTTACAAAGTGTCACATAGGAGTATAGGTTCGCAAAGGTTTTGTAACGCGTGACACAGTTCAGATGAAAAAATACAATTTTAATCCTTATCGATACATTAAGTACCAATATTATCGTCACCAAAAATTGAGTAGTTGTATTTTAAGCCAAAGACTTAACTAAAAGGAGGAATTTTCAACAAAATACATGAATTTTTAACTAAAAAGGATAAGTTTTCAACCTAAAATATCGTTAACTTTTCTGATAATAATTTAAAAAACCTCAATTTACTACCAAATAGTTTAATTTTTAATTTAAAAAAATTAATTTCGAAGCAAAAATGGAATCTTTAAACTTTCAGTTTAAAAAACTAATTTTCAAAAAATGATAAGAATTATCAACCATTTGCATTCAATGAAAAATGACTAATTTTTGACAAAATAGTGGAATCCAAATATTTGAAGTTTTAACTGATAAGAGATACATTTTCAACCAAAAGTGGAATAATTAACATTTCAGATAAAAAAATTAATTTAAAAAAAAAGAATTTCCAAAAAATAGTTACATTTTAAAATAAATAGTTTAATATTCAACCAAAAATATGCATTTTCAAGAGAAAAGTTAACTTACGACCAAGTATTTGAATTTGTAACTTATAAGCGATACATTTTCAACAAAAAGTGGAATGAAACTTTTCAGATAAAAAAACTATTTTTCCACAAAAACAAAAGGATTTCTAAAAAAATAGTTAGTTTGAAATAAGTAATGACGAATTTTTGATAAAATAGTTGCATCCTCAAACAAAATGATGATTTTTTAACAAACAAAAATAATATTATAACCAAAAGCACGAATTTTCAAAAAAAAATTATTTCACGACCAGAAAATTGAATTATAAACTTGTGAGCAATACATCTTCAACCAAAAGTGGAATAATTAACTTTCCAGATAAAAAAATTAATTGAAGAAAAGGATTTCCAACAAAATAGTTACATTTTCAAATGAATAGTGTAAGTTTAAACCAAAAGTATGAATATTTAACAAAACAGTACATTTACGACCAAATAGTTTAATTTTCCACATACAATAAACGAAGTTTTAACAAAATAGTTACATTTTAAAATAAATAGTTCAATTATCAACCAAAAAATGTATTTTTTACGATGTAGTTCAACTTCAAGCCAAGAAGTTAATTTTTCTGATCAAAAATTAATTCCTAATGAAATATGTAAGAGGTAACATTTCAACCAAAAAAGATTTTAATTTGAAAACAAAAAGAGTTGATTCAACTAAAAAACAACAAATTTCGAACAAAACGGTTGAATCCTCAACCAAAACGGAATAATTTTTAACCAAGCAGTTACATTTTCAGTCAAGAAAATTAATTCTCAACAAGAAAAAAAGAACTCGAAATTTCAAGTAAAACAGATTAATTTTCAACCAAACAGTTAAAGAAAATCTACTTTCACACTTGGATTCAGCGGCCCAAAAAAATCTCTAGAATTTTGAAATTTTGAAATCTTAGTGCAAAATTTGTATTCAGCCACCCTAAAAACGTATAAATACTAATTTTCATACAATTTCAACCATTTAAAAACTTTTTCATTCGCGATATTAGATCCTCCATTTTGAATTTTTATAGTCTGATACCAAATTCGGATTCAGCGACCTCAAAAACTTACAAATACTCATTTTCATATTCAAATGACATTTTCAAATGTCGGCCGGCGAAGAGAACCTACCGATTCACTAAAGGTAAATGCAGTGTTGCCAAATCACTGAGGTGGGAAGGTGTGCATCTTACCTGTGATTGGATTTATATATGATGGAGGTGACAACGTACACGCTGTATCTGCTAGTATGGCGACACTAGCGCCGGTGATATATACTCGAACTAGGTAGGCGATATTGCCGGTAAAGGATGAACGTTGTCACCTCAGAACGTTTTTTCGCCAAATGCATTAAAAGTCCATCTAAAATGGATTTACATCAAAAAATAGGCAAAACGTTGTCGCCTCAGTTTTCTGAGGCGACAACGTTATATATGAGGCGACAACGTCTACTGTATATATATCTTTGAGGTGACAACGTATAGTGTATACATATATATATATATATATATATATATATTAGGGTGGTTCAAAAAAATCGACTATTTTTTTTTCAAAACCCCCACCTTAAAAACTTCTGGAAAGGTGTAAAAAGACGCCTGTGAAAAGCACAGCTCTTAATATTAATATTTAGAGGTCGCTCAGCGCGAATTTCTTTTTCCCATTTAAATATCATGTGAATTTTTTTTTTTTTTAATTTGGTATTTTGAAAATCTTGAATGGCTTGATGAATTGCTAAGACCATACCATATTCTTGTAGGGAATTCGACGCCCTACAAAAAAGGTCTCTTATGATTTTTTCATAAATTTATTTCTTCAAAAGTTATTTAAGGTTAAAGTTGAAAACATGATAAATTTATCGTTTTTTTTCTTAATTTTTGGAAAAAATTTGAAATTTATCACTCATTATCATAATAGTTCCTTCGGATATTTTATAGTTTAAAATTTTCTCCAAAAAAAAAACAATAATCTAACTCAAATAATCACATTATCAAGTTTAACATTGTTTGAAAATTTGTCTTTTATTGTTCTTACCGAGAAAACGTAGAATTTTTAAAGACCTTGCGGTAGTGAATGATGTTGCAGAACGCGGTATTGCATTAATTGATGAATACAATAACTGCTTAACGAAAAACGAGGACCAACTTCAATATCTTTTACAAGTTGTGCAAGAACATCGTCGACAATTTCCAGATTGTAAGAAGAAAACATTAAAATAAGAGTTAATGTTCGTATTGATAATTTTAACGCCAAAACTTATAAATAATGTTATTTTAGTATTAATATTTGAAATTGTCCATATTGAATTTTATTTTCATACTATACTAAATACAAAACAGTATGTTTCTAAAAGTGACGTCTTTCCCTTAGTATCTGAATTATCTTGATACTTAATAGATGAAAACTACTATTTTAATAAGAAATAAGCAGGTAATACATAAAAATACTGAGCTTTTCCATTTAAAAACTGTTAAACGATCTTTTATTCGAAGGAAATTATAAACTATAAAATATCCGAAAGAACTATTACGATAATGAGTGATAAATTTCAAATTTTTTCCAAAAATTAACGAAAAAAACGATAAATTTATTATGTGTTCAACTTTAACCCTAAATAACTTTTGAAGAAGTGAATTTATGAAAAAATCATAAGAGACCTTTGTTGTAGGGCGTCAAATTCCCTACAAGAATATGGTATGGGCTTAGCAATTCATCAAGCCATTCAAGAGCTACAAAATTCCAAATTAAAAAAAAAAATTTCCCATGCTATTTAAATGGGAAATAGAAATTCGCGATGAGCGACCTCTAAATATTAATATTAAGAGCTCTGCTTTTCACAGGCGTCTTTTTACACCTTTCCAGAAGTTTTTAAGTGGGGGTTTTGAAAAAAAATAGTCGATTTTTGTGAACCACCCTAATATATATATATATTTATATATATATATTTTAATTACATTTTTTTTTTTTGAAAATCAACATTGAAATTCATGTTTTGAAAAGAACCATATTTGAACAAAAAATTCTATTTAAAAAAATAGCTTTTTTAAACACTTTAAAATCATGTAGAATAAAAAGTGGGCAGGAAATTTTGTTTGGTCAAATTTAAAGTCTAAATTTGAAGTTGAAGTGCACTGGTTGAAAAGCCGAGATTTCCAAGAAACTGCTTTTCCCCTTGAAGTTCCCCTGGAATATGACGTTCAAACACGACTATTGCCCTTTGAAGTCCGTCATGTAAGTTGATGGGGCAGATCAGAAATTTCATAGTCATAGTTCAGCAGTTCTACTTTCGAACATCACATCGAGTCGCCCGCAGTTAAGTTCAACTTCTCTTGAGTCTTGAAATCGAGATTCCAAGCCGCTTACCTTTTTTTCCTTCACTTTTCAATTCAGAGCAGCCACCTGGCTTCTCGTCTGTTGATCGAATCTGCAACCCTCCAGACTCCTCAAGGGGTGGATTGGGAGGGGTGGTTGGGCAGAGCCTGAGGGCTTCGAAAACGAAAAGAAAGTTAGCCAGAATGGACCACGAAGGGGTGTCTCTTCGCTTAGAGTACGAGAAGGGGGTTGGCGTCTAGTTATATCGAGTCGAGTCTGCATCCCCTTCGACGAAGTTCGCCCCCGATGCTCTTGTCGTAAACAAGCCGCGCCAGCCACAAAAGATGGGGTGGAGGGCACGTAGAATGCACCGAGGGTGGCAAGTCATTTGCGGTTGGCACCAAAAAGGATTTCCATTCTTAATTTTGTCTCTCTGGATTTCAGACTGCTGGCTACATCCGCTCTTTCCAACAAATCCGTTTTCCAAATAAAGCGGAAAATTAAGCTATTATATTACTTCAAGTAAATCTGTACCTAAAAATTGACAAAAGATGTAAACTTGGGAATTCAATGGAAATGTGCAGTTTGAGAGTGCATATGTATGTGATTTGGTAAAATGTTGAGTTTGTGAATTAATTCTGGGCTTTATATTCTTTATTTTGTGAGAAAAATAGAGGGCGCATTGGGATGGCTATCCTAATTGTTTTCCGTTTTCGAGCATTTTTATTATTTTAAACCAAGAGTTCTATGGAAAAATTTTAAGTAGAATTAGGTACAAAAACCTTCAGAAACACATTTTTTGACATATGCTAGAACTTCACAAAAAAATGGTTTTCTTCTCTCTCATCACTATATTCCAAAATAGGACAAGCAACCATGCATTCTTTCACTTTTTTATTATAGCAAAATTGTAATCTTCAAGTTTTTGATTTCCTAAAAAATTTAAAGTTAGCGAATCGGGGTAAGAAACACTTAAAGACTTAAAAATATCCGAACGTCGACAGGTGCCTCTAATCGAGCTATTAGCGAATATTATTCCGAAGGAAATCGAAAGACGTTTGAAACTGTCGGAGAAGTCATTCGTTAAAATTATCTTCCTGCAAACGTCAGGTGTGTGAAATCGGACTGTTAGAAATTTGTGAACGTTATCTCTCTTGAAGTTAAAATTCCAATCTTCCCCTTGAATTTAGCAAAGAAGGAAAACTTGGCTCAAATAACCTCAGTGTTGGCTTTCACCGCAATCGCTTTACAGAAATTTTGCGCGAAAGTACCGTAATCACTACTAATTAAAGCCTCCATTCAGAATCGAGACGCCTTTACCAGGAGAGTGCTGAATTCATTCAGCATTTGAGCTCTTCTGGTTCTGAAATCACCAGAAGAGACTATACACTGGGCTTCCCTGGTTTTATCAGGATTATACCCTTTTCGCTCGCTTAGCGCTGATTTTCATCCCCCGTATGTCCTAGTTTTATTCTGATATGTGTATGTCAATGTTCAAGTTTCAAAGAGTTTTTTTCAACAAGAGAATTTTTTTATTATTTCCTTTCGATGAAGCACCAAAGCCATGCTTCTCTTTACTTTATAAAAATATGAAATCGCTAAAAAAACTTAGATAATTATGGCAATTTAGGGCAAGCATGAAAACATTGATTTAGAAAATACAAATGGATTCATTTGTGTTATTAGCTATTATGTTCATGGTCGCGTTTATTTCCATGAGTCCGACTTTTTACCTTCTAGATTTAAAAAATGTATTTCCCTAAAAAGCATCTTGTGTGACACTCATGTCGGTGGTCTTTAAATATTCTACTGAATAGGATTTACTTATTTAACACTGATAACATATTTTGTCTGAAAGATTTAGGATTAACTCTTTTCAACATGTCACAATTTGAACAGTTGAACTGAGTCAGTAAGAACTTGAAATAAGAAACGAATAAAACCTACTCTTTCAAGGTTGAGTTTATTATATTTTTCTCGCTTAAACTTGATGTGACATTTATTTTATTTTTCATTTAATAATCCGAAGAAGTATTCTGAAAAATCCTTCATACAAAATCAGTTCATGAAGTGGGAGATGTCAAAGATCAGAAGGTATAGCTGAGAGATGAGAGGTCAAAGGTAAAAGGTCCTAGATCAGGGTTCAGTGAAAGATCATAGGTTACAGATATATCTGAGGCCAGGGTCAAAGTTTGAGAGTTCAGTGTGCAAAGGTGGACGAGCTTAGAGGTCATAGGTCAGAGATTAAAAATGAAGTATCGTTGACAAGGGGTTATAGTTCAAATCTCTGCGTCACTAAATATATCACTGTCTCTCTGAACATCATTCTTTTCTAACCACCCATCCCTGCCCTAAAAGTAAAAATTTCTCTAAAAATTCTCTATCTTTTACTCGATTTTAATTGAGGAAATTTTTTTACAATTTCTATGGTTATTTACATATTTCAATTTATTATTGCCGCACTTGGTATATAAGACATGAATAAATTGCATTTTGGTTATATCTGCTTTCAATTTCCCATTTTCCAATTTCTAATTTCCGTTACTCAAATCCTAAAGGTTGGAAATGCACTGAATCGAAAAATATTCTCACACCATCGAAAATAAACTTATCCACGTCAATTAATAATAATATTTTCACTCAAATGGACTCTTACATTTTAATAAACCAAGAGTAAAAATTCAATTAAACTTCGATCTCCGAGTAACCTTTAAAGCATTTAAATTAATTTTCTTAGAGGATTTTTGGTTCTAAATAAGTTCAAAAACAAAAGTCAACATATTAAAATTGATATTACTTCTTCTGATCGTACAGGATGAGAAATTTTCTAAATTTAATTTCGCATCTTTCTGCAAGTTCCAGAGCTGATAGCTTTTAGAAATATTCTGGTGGCAGGAAATTAATTCACTAGAAGCGAAGCGTAAAACGATGTAAACTTTTCTCGGTGCATCAACACTTCTGTCAAGTTGCCAAAGCTCGATCATAGTTTAATTTTGAGATAGTTTGGGACATAGTTTGATAACTGGTGCTCAGTGTGTCTCTCTTCACCTTTTCTGAGGCAATTTAGGCTCTCAGGAGAGAATTTATACAACTATTCGGTGATTATGGAAGCAGTTCAGGTTGAAAATTATGTACATCATATTCTTCATAGTTGTCCGGCAGATGAAAATTGACGAAGATGAGAATTGACTAAGGGAAATTACACTTGACAACCAAGTAAATTTCCAATCTTGGTTCACCCCGATTTAGACAATGTATTCTAAGCCATCCATAGCGGAGGGACTTTGATCGATATTCGTGTCTCGTATTGTGTTCAGCATCCAAGTATTTCATCCTTTCGCGTTATATGCGAAAGCGATAACGAGCTACACGCCCAGAGGCGTATTAACGTTTATGCCTAGACTTGCACTGAAAGACGCTCGAATCACGACCATACATATGTGTTTGCATATGATTGCGCGAATGCACGTGCCTTCGTTTTCTCCATTTTCTACCGCAAAATAAAGTAACACGTTTACTTTACTTTCAAAGCATCAAATCAGGACTTATATTCTGAGGGCCTAGTGCTGGAAGCATGAAGTCGAGATGTAACTTTCAAAACTCTGTGCTAAAAAGGCTATAAAGGCTTAAAGGATGGTTTTGGAGATACTATTATTTTCTGGCAACTTAAATAAACTTTAATAAAATCCGTAAACTCTGATCAAATGTGACAAATTCCGTACGTTTGCAGCATTTTTGGATAATTTTCAGATATGTAGAGATTTTCTGATTTATTGCTAATCCACAGAAGATGGTATACCTCCACCCTAGAATTTCCGAGGGTAGCAGTCGATGATGAGGGGTCCCAAGAGGCCGACAGAGAGTCGCTGTGAGCTCAGTGGAGTTGAGCAGTTCCGTAGCCGCAAAGCGGCTAGTACGAACACTAACGCGCATATTTCAAATTTATTTTTTAAATCACGCTGAACATTTTCTTTTTATTATTAGTCTTCAACATTAAAAAATGTTTAACCTTTAGGATAAAAAATGTTTGAATTAATACACAATTCAGTTAATTAATATTATGTATTCCTCCTAGAAATGGTCCAAAACGCCGTAGCTTTACATTCTGAGCGAATCCAAAGACCTTTGATTTAACACCAAGGACATTGCAGACCATGTCCGAGTACTTACCTTGGAATGACTAAAGTTTGGTGAGACTGACGCTAAAACTGAACTCACCACCTTATAACGAATCAGCTAATCATTTTGGATATGATTTTTACTCACGGAATACATTTCTCGCATCAAGTTGGTAGTTGGGTATATACTTTAAACAATGAATAATATAAATAAAAGCATAACCTCGAATTGGATTGAAACATTGATTGAAGAAAGGCATGCCCTCGGAAAAGTTTCAGGCGATAAATGGAGACTGAGTGTTTGGAATCCTAGAGGTGTAGAATTGCAATAAACAATGCACGTAAGAAAGCTAGATATTTTATGTGTACCTGAAACAGAGAAAAAGGGATTTAACAGAAGAGTAATAGAAAATAGAGAGATGCAAAACGAAATCAAACTTTAGTCGGGAGTAGATAATAAATCACATGGTAGCCAAGGAGTCGGTTTGATTATGAATGAGAGAGCAAAATAGCACACTAAGGGGTAAAAATTTGTATCTTCTAGATTATTGTAGGTTAGAATGAGAGTGCGAATCAGAAGATTATTTCATATAGTGTGCTACGATCCAGTTAACGGTGAAAGAAGTGAATTAAAATATGCATTCTGGGACATTTTGAATGATGTTCGAGGTACTTGCGCTCATGGTGAATAAACCATTCCTCTAGGAAATATGGATGGATGGGTTGGAGTGCAACGCGAAGGTACGGACAGGGTGTTAGGTTATTTCGAAAGTCCAATACAAAATTATAATGGGGGCAGATTGGTTAGCTTATGCTTAGAAAAGGGATTGTTTATTACAAATACTTGGTTCAGGCATAAAATGATCCACTTTTACACTTAGTACAGAGGTGAAAGCCATAGCATGATTGACTTTGTTGCTGCGGATGAGAGACTGAAAGGGCTGGTAAGAGATACAAGGATCATGAGAGGTTCTGAATGTGGAACGCATCATTTCGTCTTAGTTTCAAAAACAAACCTAGGTCAAGGATTGAGGAGAAAGAAAACTAAAATGACAAAGCAGACGCGAATCTAAATAGAAAATTTGCAGAAACCACAAGTGTAAATAAAATTTCGTAATAACGTGAACGAGTAAAACACTAATAGACAAATTCAGTAATGAGAATATTCTTAAAGAATGTCGTGTAGAGAAAACACTGTTTGACAAGAGGATGATAAAATTGTTGAGATGGTTTGGCCATGTTGAGGGAATGAAAGGAGGACAATTGATCAATCAAGTTTATTTAGCTATAGCGAATGGCGGCGTACCCAGAGGCAGACCGAGGAAGGAATGAAGGGAATGTGTGAATGAGACCCTGAGACCCTACAGCGACATGACATCAGGATCCAGAGAAAAAGAAGAGCTTGCATGAAAATATGTATGGATGTAAAGCAAGCTAAGGTTCTATGCAAGGACAGAAAAGTGTAGAGAAAAATAGTTTTGCTTGTTCGATGTGATTGGAGTGAAGAGTATGGATCTTGCTATGGAAATATCAGTCAGTTTTCGTATTTTTGTGTGATCTATGACGTATTGTGACTTTGTGAAGCTCTTTGTCTCGGATGATTGCTAGAGAGATTGATTAGCGATCTGTGCCGGAGTAATGTTGTGGAACGAACGTGTTGCTCAAATAAGTAACACGAAATTTATAGAATGATCCAAAATTTATAACTTCTCCTACACTTCTATTACTCAATCTTCCCACATGAATTCCTTGATCCCCGTTAGTATAACGGAGCTAGAACCGAGTGACTTACGCTTACCCCGGAAGGGATTTGGCCTAATGGTATTCTAATAATAATAATAATCCCATCAAGACGACCAGCGATTTTTTTTTAATTTCCTCAAAATGTAGAAAGTTTTTCAAATCTAACCGTTAAAATTTGTTATAAAATTCTAATACACGCCACACTGGCATATAAGATTAAAACAATGAGTTTAGATATATTAAGTTTTATTTTTTACGAGTATATCCGCTTGGGTCCTTTTCTTCTGAAGTTCCAATTGTCCCAAATAGTGAACACAAAAATGATTCAACACTTAATCCAACCCATCGTTAAATATGACTTTCGTTTGAACCTTTCAAAACCATGGTTACATTTTATTGCCCCGGAAAAAAACCTGGCCTACGGCTACGTGACAAATTTTCTGCATTCGCAAAACCCAAAGCTCCTCTCCCGGCCCCTCTCACACTTAATAGCACGCGTTCATTTTTTCTATCTTTCTTCCTTACTCACTTAGCCTTTATGGAGAAATAATTTTTCCATACTTCTTATTATTTATAATAAGTCGGCTAGTGTTTACGGAAAAGAAGAAAGAATGAATGTATTGAAACCAAAATAGAAAATCTAACGCACTTTGCTCCGAGGAATTCTTTCTCCCCCTAATTTTTTTTGTTATTCATCAACTAATATTCGATTGTTAAAAGAGCTAGGTAGAAAACAGCATATAATAAATCACATATTCGGTGTTGTCAATCGACGCCCTTTCCAAGTTTCCGTGGAAGGGGGGGGGATACAGATATCGAGATGAAACATAAACTCCATCTGTCTCAAAGATCACCCTCTCATTTTCTATTTCGTAATATTTTGTCGAAAATTAATTTTTAAACTTATTGGACTTAAACTAGATTTCATTAGAGTTCTATAGAATCCCACCGTTAAAGAAATGAAGTTGAAAAAGAAATATGCAGGAAGAGGAAATTAAAATCTGGCATATTTTTTCGGAAGGCAATACTCGGCCTGAATGATATATTCAATCATAATAGGTATTATATTATTATTATAACTAGGTTTTATGAATAAGCAAATATAATATTAAGTTATTCATAAATTTTATCATAATAAGAGATATGTGCGTACAGTTTCGAGTGCATGAGACCTAGCGGGTGGAAAGTAGGTGGTACTATCCCGCTACAGCGCTTTCGTTTCTTCTCACAGTCCGGGCGCACCGGATTGGTAAGAAGTTTTCCCTGCTATAATGGGTTCATCATACTGAAAATGAGATATTATAATAGACATGTTCCTTATAACCTACAGAGTTGTGCTGTATAAAAAATAATTAGCTTATATGTTGCAAAAAGGTATATTTTGTCGAAATTGTTTCCGTATCTTTTATGGTAAGAAGTTCTTATCTGAATGGACACGAGCTGTACGCAGATGGTTTTAATTTGTAAGTTATGTTTCCTTTAAAATATTATCATCGCTTTGGATTTTAAGGATGCAATAAATAAAGATAAGGTGATCGCATGACAGGCTTCCGAGCAGAAGGCCTGGGGTTCGATCCCTGTGCCAACAATAATAGCATTTTTTCTATGTACTTATAGCGGGGCTTTGGTGATTCGGAACCCACTTTAAACAGCAGATCCCCTCAAAGGAGGCTATTTATCTCGCAAGGAAGAGGCTCCATGTCGAGGGGACTCTTGCTCAGTGTTCGCTGGTAGATTTCGAGTAATAAACAGACACACACATACGCTGACATAATATACCAAGAGAGTGCGTTGAATCTGTGAATCTAACTGATGACCTCAGCGGGACCACCCCATCCACCAAAACCTGGTCGTTCCTCTCTGCGGCCAACCTCGGGAGGCTGGCGGATGGCAGAGCGGGCGAGGTTCACTTTGCTGTGCAAAGAGGTCCGCGTTATTCACTGTGCGATCGGGTACGCCTGGCGCCTGAACGGTATATTTCTATAACGCTGGAATCAACAAAATGCACCGAGATCTAAAAACTTGTTAAAGGTGACCAGGTAAATAAATAAATTTCTTTGGCTTTATTAACACCTTTTGTTGGAAATTTTTGTCGAAATAAATTTATAAATATACGGTATTTTGACATTTAATTCATAGAGTTCTGTAATTATCGCAACTGCAATTTCACAGAAAAACTGGGGGTTCGATAATGTTGCAGCTCAAGTAAAAGTTAGTATCCTTTACAACTGAGACTCCAACAGAACTCTTTATGAGGGTTTATTTTTATTTCGTTGATATTCGACAGATGACGTTATGACAAAGATATGCAGTCGATAAAAAATTTCAACATAATCTTAAAAACTGTCACATCTTATGTCCATCATCTTCTTATCAAGAATGACTAATCTCTATGATATTAGTTTCTTTATTAAATTTCTCCCAGTGCAATATCATGAAATCTGTATTATAACGTAACAGGTGTATAATTAACTTGTAAAACCTTCGAAGTGATTCATGGCAGGAAATTAGTTATATACAAAAAGTTTCTATTAAAACTCATACTTCAAGTTCCTTCTGAACAGTTTAAAATTTTGGGTTCCATTTGAGCACGAGAGGTTCCTTTTGGTTACAGCTCACTTGGAACCAAAAATAGGTTCTCAGAAAACCCCCAGTTTTTTCTGTGTTAATATATGAGAAGCTACAAATTCAAGCTTTTTTACACCAATAAAAAATTCAACTTTCATTTAGTAAAAACAAACTATTTTTTACTGAAAATTATATTTATTTTCGTAAAAAGAACTTAAAACGCGTTTTTATGTCCTGCATAAAATTTGCGAAACTGCAGATACAACTTTTGAATTTAGGAACGCAGGATAGACGTTTTCATTCAAGAACGGCAGTCGAAATAAAGATAACGATCTTAATCATTTATTGAAAATTCATATATAAAATTCCGACAATTAGAGAAAGCGATACGAATGGGAGGTTATATGCGCGGCAGTCATAACCTCATCCACGAAATACATTTGTATTTGAAAAAAATCTTCTAAAGAGAATAAAGTTTTATATACATTCCAAGTGCGGGTTACATCGGGTGTCACTTTTGCAATTTCCAAAGCAACACTTTTTTTGTTCCAATCTTTTTCCTCTTTATCGATTCACAGAAAAAACTGAGGGTACAAAATGTTTCAGGCAATCGGTGAAGTAGGGTAAACGCGAGGTGGGTACACCAAACCTAAGTTTCCGTGGTGAATCGCAGATATCTCAGGCGGACTCCGCTAGAGACAGCGCGATACAGAGGTGTAACCACGGAAAGTTTACCTCAGCTTGGAGTAATCAGCTGACTATTACCCTGCTTGAATGGTTACCTGCAACATTTCGTGGCCACAGTTTTTTCTCTGTGTTTATCCTGACGCTTCAAACATTTTTGCTATGGAAAGTTTCATAATTTATGATTACTATATATATCTTTTGCTTCATCGAATATTTACAACTCCAATGCATTTTCACGTAAAACTATCTGAAAATTCTTGGAAGTGCTATATCTTTACGTATGAAAATGTGTAGATTTTATAATATAGTACCAATTGCGCGTCAGACTACCCCCCCCCCCCTAATTCCATAAAAATGTTGTTTCTCCTCAATATATTTGCCTTTTATTCGATGGTGGTGTTTTAAGTGACAGTTTTAATTGTGCATTTGCTATCTGTTTCCCTTCCCCATTCGCGTTGACGCCACCTTCCCCCCCCCCCCACACCGGAACGTTACGGTTGAGTGGCGAACCCCGCCATTGGAACTGGCGGGAGAGGACTTAACTTGGTCCTTGAACTTTTTGAAAATAGTCAAAACATGTAAAATTCGTAATATTTAAAAGTTACATAAAATTGTTTTGTCCAAAAAAGAATGGTGAATTTCTCTAAACAAAACTCAGTAAATATTAATGAAACTATCTGTAATATTTAAACAAATTAATTTTTCATTTATCAAAGCCAAAAAAGACTTATTTTATGTTCTTCTCTATTTCGAAAAAATTCTAACTGAATCGCTTGATGTATATTTTTTCAGAAAACTGGACATACAGGATATCGCTATAATTTGTAAACAAAATTTGTAAATTTAATCATTTAAATTCCTTCGACACCTCTGTGGAAACTAAAAATGACATCGAAAAAATTTGAAAAAAAATCACGGCTTATCCTGATGGGGTAAATAATTTTAAGTGCTTTTAATTATATAAATTTGACATCCTCATGCTTTCAAATTGATGTTAATAAACGATAAACCTTGAATAACTGGCCAATATTAAAAATTTTAATGCTCCCATTAGAAATTATCGTAAATAAATTCCATTTAAACAAATTTGGTAACTTTACACGTTTTTCAATTTCAAAGTTTTGAATGTTAAACTTTCGAATTAATATCTCGTCTGTATAAAAGGAAAAACATTTTTTATTTCAACTTTTTCATCTTTTTTATCAATAAAAACATCTGATAAAAAATTATGGATTCTGAATTCCAATATCGTTTTTTTTTCTTCAAAATTTTACTTTAACAAAAATTGAAATTTTGAAAAAGCCTATTTTGACCATTTTTTTATGTTAAATTTTGTAGAAATATTATCGATTTATTATTTTGAGTGGATAATAATTCAAACAATTATATTAGCCATTAGAATTTCAAATTTTGTCTACTATTTCAGGAAACTACATTAAATTTAGCACGGGAAAACTATTAGAGACCTTACAGTATCAATATTTGACGTAGGTAAAAGTGTTGGTTCACTTTCTACTAAAGTAATGCTTACCCTGTATCTTTCACAGGTAGATAAATTATCTTTTGTTGAAAAAAGTGATTATTAGAATGCACCTCATCTACATTTGGAAACTTTGAACTCAAAATTCTTCAATTTGAAAGGTTTTCAGAATCAATTCAATAATATCATGAGCTTTCATCTCTAAAATAAAAACTTCAATTTCTATTCTTTTTTAAAGATGAGAATATTGAAATGCGCGGTGATAGATTCTATATAACTTCTCTTATAACTTTCTTCACGTTTGCATCTGAAGAATTTTAATATGCAAACTAACAATTCTTGATAAGAATAATGAAAAATTATAAAAATTCCTAAAGAATATCGTAATACGTGTATTTTCAAAATCTAAAGAGAAGTAATTAAAATAAGAAAAGCTGGATTATATTCTTCTCCGTATTAGAATATTATTCTATTATATAAAAAAAGTAATAAGCGAATGGCAAAAATATAAAAAAAGCAACGAGTTGTATGATAATAAGATTTTCACAGCACGTCTGCGGAAAGTTCGATTTTCCGTGCCTCCGTAGACTCTGGAAAGTTGCCGATTTCTGAGCTTCTCACTTTACACCTCTAGAGTTTGTAAAGTATGCTACTTTACACCTCTAGTGGTTGTAAAGTAGCCAAAGGAACAATGTAATGAGACGTATAGAAAATACGACTTACATTGATCGTCGTTTTCAAAACCTCACTCTGTTACACGAAGTAAAGCACAATGAAAACTAAAGCCTAAAAACTCTAAATGCGATTGGAGACTACATTATAACATGATCAAATTCACACCAGGTCTAGCCACGCGCAAGTAAATAAACAAATTCACTTATTTATTGAGAATCTCACTCCGAAAATCGAACTTTTTCCTTAGACTCGCTGTGAAAAGTATGGTACTTGACAAGTGTGAGAAGCAGGCAATCCCCGATTCGTGTGATGCCATCACATTATTTTCAGCATTATTCTCGTACCTTTCTAAAATTTTCAAACAATATTTTTAAATGTGCTGAAGCAAATTATGTACTATTTCGGACATATTTCCTGCTTGACTTCCATAACATTCATTAATCAAGTCAAAATCGTAAGAAAGTGATATTACCATCCAGCCTATAAATGTGAATTATTGTCACACGACTCAAGAATTGGCTCCCTGTGGAGCTATTCTCTCCAACCGCGACGATTGGATTCATCTATTATTTCCTCCTCGTCTTCTTCATCTCTCAAGAGTGAACAAATTTAGATGATCACGAACATTACCTCCATGTCTCCTTGATCAAATCTAACTGTCGAAAACTTTATTTCCCGTGATTTTATTGTATTTGTCTCTTTCAAGATTGTAAGTTTAACCTCATCCTCCATTTAAGTCATGCTTAATAATTCACTTCGAGGTATTAGTAGTTCATAACGTATGTAAAATGTTTATACTAAAACTTTATTAATCAGGAAGTTAAATTCAATAAAGACCGACAGAAAAAACTTGACCGGCGTGATATGTAGATAACGTCATAAACTTCGTTGATATTATAATGGGGCGCGAAAAGTTTGAACTGTCTAATTTTTTATTATTTCTTCTGTTTATAAAAATTGTAAAGTATATTTGTTTCAAAATGAATATTATCGAATTCCAAATACTTTTAAATCTTTGTATAATCGGTGTTGTCTCCATTCTGTAATAAATCCTCTTGCAATTAAAATTGTGATTTAAAATTGGCGCCAATTGCAACTAATCAAATTCAATAAAAGATCAACTAGTTTCGGTACAGCGATACCAAGCAGAATTGGAGCATCTTGTGTCTCAACGCCCCCTTAAGGATCTCTAGTACATATGGCAGAAATCCTTCTGAAGTGCTTCAACTGTCAGTGCGTCTCTCAGCACGTCTATAAAAAAAAATATCAATAGGTCGACCCGAAGATTTGTTTTCCTTTTTTTTTTTTTGAATAGTGTGACGTTTGCTAACAATTTCTGTCACAAAATTTAAAAAAGTGAATGAGAAAGTAGTTTAAATACCTTGGTTATTGTATGATTTAACAAATTAAACATTTTAAAAAAACTAAGATAATAATAATAATAATTTGTGAAGATCTAGTTCTAATATGATTGCATACCTAGGTAATTTTGGGATTCAAGAAAAAATTATAACCGGGAAAGATTAGTTAGCTTATGCTTAGAAAAGGGCCTACTCATTACAAATACTTGGTTTAGACATAAAATGATCCACATGTACACCTGGCGTAAAGACAATACCCACAGTATAATTGACTTCATGATTGCGGATGAAAGACTAAGAGAACTAATGAAAGAAACAAGAGTCATGAGGGGCTCTGAATGCAATACTGAGCATTACCTTCTAGTCTCTAAAATAAACTTAGGACGGGGATGGAGAAGAAAGAGAACCAAATAAACGAAACAAACGCGAATCAAAATTGAAAATTTACAGAAACCAGAAGTGCGAATAGATTTTCAGAATAAGTTAAACGAACGCATAGATATGGGAACTTAGGAAGGACTTATAAGCATTAAATATATAGAAGGCGCATAGACTGCGCTAAGGGATATCATTGTTAAAACTGCTACTGAAGTGTGTGGGACGGCGGTTGTAGGAAGAAAGTCTGGTGATGCATAGTGGAATGATGAAATTGAGGCAGCCCGACAAGAAAAGAAAGAAGCGTACAAGAGAACATTGAACATCACAGGTCTTAGCGATGAGGAAAGAAATAGGCTCAAAAATGATTACAGACACAAAAATAGGAAAGTTAAACGACTAGTCAAGGAGAGTGAAGATAAAAACACAACAGAATAAGAGAAGAAAATACAAATCGACTTTGAAGGAAGCAAGAAACTAATATTTAGAAAAAAGGAGGGAAGTAAAAATACAGAGTTTGTCAGCATGAGAAACAGCAAAGGTGAAATTCTATATGATACAGACGGGATAGTAGACGCTTTAAAAGACTTTTTAAAAAAATTATTAGGAGGTGAAGCTACAGGACAACAGAACTACTACATAGAACATAATGCATCAGAAAACCCAATTGAAAAAGTCGGTGTCACTGAAGTTAGAGATATAATTAAGAACTTAAGAAACGGTAAGGCTGCTGCTGTAGACAGTATTAGCGCTGAAATGCTTAAATACGATGGCGAGTACATATCTCACAGGCTGTGCGAATCGAGAAATTTATGTATCGAGATGAGAGAAGTCCCAGACGAGTGGAGAAAAGCGATTATCGTACGAATATACAAAAGAAGGGAGATAAAAGAAACTGCAATAATTACAGAGTTATCAGCTTATTAAGTACCGCGAGTAAAATATACGCAAAAATACTTATCCGCAGGGTAATGAAAATAACAGAAGGAAAGATATAGGAATTCCAAAGTGGATTTATGCCAGGAAGATCATGTACGGATCAAATATTTAGCTTAAGACAGATCACAGAAAAAAGTTTGAAAGTAGGAAAGAAAGTTTTTGTGCGTTTATTGACCTAGGAAAAGCATTTGACAAGGTGGATAGAAATAAACTTTGGGAAGTCCTCAAAGAGTACGGAGTCAATGGATGGCTCCTACGAACAATATAAAAATATATGCAGATAACAAAGCAAGTGTAGGGTTTAATGGGAAACTGAGTGACTTGTCCGATATTATACAAGGCGCTCAACAAGGATGCGTTATGTGCTCATGGCTATTTATCATATTTATGGACAAGTGTCTAAGAATGGCCCTCTTGAACGAAGAAGGTGTAGATTTCGAGACAGTGAGCGTACGTGGATTAGCTTTCGCAGATGATAAGGTTGTTATAGCAGAATCAATCGAAGACCCGCAAAGAATGTTGAGCAAACTAAATAGAAGCATGAAGAACATCGGCCTCAAAATTAACGTAAATAAAACAAAAATCATAGTGTTTGAAGGAAAAGGTGAGAAAACAATCTGCAACATTGTCCTAAATGATGAGAGATTAAAACAAGTTGATCAGTACATATATCTAGGTAGCCTATTTACTAGTGACGGGAAGATAGATGGGGAGTTAGATAGGCGCATAAACGAGGGTCAGAAGGTTATCGGTAGAGCAGGGTCCATTCTCAGAAGTGAAAATATATCAAAAAAAGCTAAAATGGCAATACATAATTCTATATTTGTACCGACTGTGCTATACGGTAGCGAGACATGGACCTGTCAAGAAAAGGATAAGAGTAAAATTAACGCGATTGGCATGGAACCTCTGCGCACAATATGCGGGAAAACACTGATGGACAAAGTGAGAAACGAAATAATCCTGAAAGAATGTGGTGCAAAAGAGACAATAGTTGCCATATGGGGAAGAAATCAGTTAAAATGGTTCGGACATGTTAAAAGAATGAAAGATGAACGTCTAACGAAACAAGTGTATAAAGGTAAAGTAAATGGCAGTATGCCCAGAGACAGACCGCGGAAAGAATGGGTAGAATGTGTGAATGAGACCTTAATCCGTAAAGACATAAGAAGCCAATAGAAACAGGAGAGATTGCATGAAAAAATGCATAGACGTAAAGGAAGCTAGAGAAGTATGCCAGGACAGAAAAATGTGGGGACAAATAGTTTATATAGCGAATGTGAGTAGAGTGAATGACGCCTGAAACAAAAGACCTTGGATAATAATGGGCCCGAGTGCGGAACCTGACATAACAACCTTGTGAAGCTCTTCACTTGGGGTGATCGCTAGAGAGATTGATCAGCAACCTGGGTGGGAGCAGTGTTTCAGAACGAACGTGTTATTTAAATAAATAACACGAAAATTCTAGATCAATCTAAAAAATCTATACCTCCTTCCCAACACTACTATTTTCCAACCGAGCGAGTCACGCCTACCCCGAAAGGAAAATGGCTTAATGGTATAATAGTAATTATTATTATAATAGTTAAGGGTGTGACACTATAGGCTTTTAGAGCTTGAGCGCCAGAACACCCCTTTCGGCCTCCCCGCCCACCTATATAGTAAACAAAACTAAACTATTGTTCCTATACATAATATTGTAATTTTCAAATACACACTGGTGTCATACATGTTTCAGAATATTCTCACGCATGTAATGCAATGAGTGTGTTGCCTCTCACGGTGAGCCTCAACCAACTTTAATCGAAAGATCCTTGAAGTTAGATGATATTTATTGCATACTGTTTTACATTGCCATAAAAGTACTTTTCAGCAACAACAAAATTTCCCAATACAAAATTTTTTCCAAAATTTTAAGGTTTTAGTTTTTTATTAATTTTTTTTATTTTCAAAATCATACCAGCATCATTTAATTACAACCTGAGATGAACCGGTGATTAAAAATATGTTTCAATAACTTTTGCAGTGATAAAAGAGTTTTTTCAAATATACAAAAACCTCTGTAGATTATACAGTTCTCATTTTGGAGCAAAATTTCATAATAATTTGTTACTATTATATTTAAAATTCGGAAATTAAAAAATAAGAATACAAATTGGTTTTTGAAAAATATAATATATAATTTTTCAGTAACCTTTTGCACTAAAGGAATATATAACCCCACGTAGATTCAACAGTTATAATTTTACAACAAAATTTATAAAACTGTTTTGACTCTTTATTTCATTTATAATAATCCCTGATTCAAAACATTTTTTCATACAAAATTTTTTTTTTCGTCGATAATAAAAATTTGTAACTTAGAAAAGAGCGGTCGCACGATCATTTTATTTTTTTGCATATACTGTCTAAGAATAATATTCTGCAAAAAAATTTCTTGTAATATCTTTTTTAGACTGAGGCTGGTTGAGGCTCAGCGTGCACTGGACTAGCAAGGCACAGTTATCATCTTACTCAAATAAAGGATCGCTCATCCGCTAGACGAGCTAAAGGGGGGAGTCTGGTCCAACCGATCCAAAAAATCGACTTGTTTTTTTGTTGCCTAAAAATCTTCCTATACATGTGGAGAATACATTCTCAAAGTTATAGCATGAAATTCGACCTTGAAATATAGTTAGGCGAGGTGAGCGCCAAACCCTCTTACTATATTATATTATATTGTATAGGATATATTGTATTGTATTCCGTTCTCGTTGCTCGTATTTTATATTGTGTTTCAAAACTTTGAAAGCAGCAGTACTTTAAGGAGTCTTAAGGCCTACCATGTGCTCCAGGAATCGCAGATTAGCTGTAAACAGCTTTAAGTATTGACAAACTTATGCTTTTTGTAAGCGAAAACTTTACGCGTTTTTCTCAAAACCGCGTTTTTTAAGTTGGCTGGAATCGTAGCTCATCGAATTTTCATCCGATTCACTTGAATCAAAGTTGAAAGTAAAGAAAAGTAAATTTATATGCGGATGAACCTCGACTTATGAAAAATTGTTATATAGAGGCCAAAGTTATTGCAAAATTAGGGCTGATTTTTTTCGTCAATTTTCATTTTATGTCCGCCATTTTTGCAATCGACAATTTTTGTTTATAAACTGTGGTTCATGCGCATTCTAAATTCATACTATAACGAAATTTTTTTGAAGTTTAAGTTTCTGATAATTTCCGAGGGCTCCAGGATTTCAGCCGATTTATATATATATATATATATATATATATATATATATATATATATATAGATATAGATATAGATATAGATATAGATATATAAATCAAAATTTTCAATAGTGTTTTTTCTTGTTCAAATGTGTCTTTAGATGTAACAAAAGTTTCGTGAACGAAAATAAATTTTATCGTTTAAAAACGCATTGAAAAAAAGCTTAGCTGGACCAGACTCTCCCCTAAAGTGTGTAGAACGTAAAATTCCAATACTGGCAGGTATTGTAAAGTTCTTGTATGGTAAACGGCGCATAATTTTTGGAACTCCAATACACCTATTTGAGTTAGGCCATTCCAATACTGTGTTTTCAATTTTACGTTATGCTCGTATTCTGGAAGTATTGTAGAATCCCAAACATTTTTAACAATGCAGGATTGAATAAAAATTGCAGAATTTCTATAAATTTTACTACATTCGATAATTACAAAATGAACGATCAATAGCAATACAAATTAAAAATTGCAACAGGTTAATAATAATGCTTATTATTGTTTTGATCGAAAATGGGTTTATTATATAAAAGAATCTTTAAGAATCCAATACGCATTGTGGCAAAAGGGGTTTTTCGAAATGTCATATTTTGATACAATAATTTGTTTAAACATGTTATGAAATTTTAGGTAAAATGTTAACGTAAGAATAATTTTTTTCAGATTTTTTGAATTTATATTTCTTGAAATTATTATCATTTATAAGAAAAAACTATATATATATTCTTTTTTTTATTTTTAGTAAATAATGTCTGTGATACTGTGATATCGAGATCTTGCATTTTGACTTTCTCAGAATAGCGTAATTTTTTGGATCAAACATTTTTTGTTCTGATTTAGCATCCCAGTATTTCAGGAACAAGTTTTTATTTTTTCAAAAAAATTCAAATTGACCTTTAGTTGCTATCCAAAGCCGATTTTTTAAAATCCATGAAATTTTAGTCTGAAAATTCTGGGTCGATTTTCTTGGAATTGACTCACTTTTTCACATCAAACTTCATTTACCTACATTAAAATACTTCTTCTTTATTTGTTTATACTCTCTCCCTTTCACGGGTTTGAGAGTCTTTACATAACCGTTACATGTATTCTTACAAACAAGCCTTATACTATCTTATTAACTATTTGCTACATATCGTCTTAACTTATTATTCTTATTTCTAAACGCTTGCGACTTTGCCCTGGGCGTCCATTTCCTCTTACCACTATAATTCTCATAATTGGACTGTACTCCGCAACACTACTTCGTAATTCTCCTTCTTTAGGAGTCATTTTGTGGCTTTTTCCATACCCTTTGCAACCAGCTCTCTCTCTCTCTCTCTCTCTCTCAGCTCTTCCAGCTTCTTCATCCATTCCTCCCCCTGACCATTTTCATTCAGAATCCATTTAATTCTCTCTTCTATGCTCTCCTCTACCCCTTCGTCACCTGTACACCTCTCTAACACATGCAAACATGTTTCCTGCTCATACTTACATACTCTACACACATTCTGTTCTTCATTCATCCAATACCTACATGTCCTTACACCCTCTCCCATTCTGAATCTCACCACTCTGTTACATTTAAACTCCTTTTTAATCTTTTGCAGGTACTCTGGTTCCCCCTGACTCTTCACCATTCTATACCAGCTGTTGTACCTTGAATCAGCGATTTTTTCCCAGCTTTCCTCCCCTTGTCTTGCCTTAATCTCTTCCTCTATTTCCTGCCACTCTCTACCCCTAACTTGCATACCACATTCAAACCTCATTACATATCTCTCATCCTCCCATTTTGAACGCCCCACGTTGACCCTCATCTCTTTATCCATAACCTCCCGGGTACATTAAAATACTTATTATCTCAGAAGCATGTTTTAATTTTTTTGTTATCTGAAAATTTAATGTTTTATCGCTATCCGAAGCTGAGCTTGCTCCAATGTTAGGTCGGTGCCACTTTAAGATTATCAACTTCCACAGCCATCTTCTCGAACCTGGATGACTTTTTTTAATCATTTTTTTTTGGTCTCAATTTAGTAACGCTTCAAATTGGGACTAGATTTTTGTTTCATCTTCAAATAGTAATATCGATTGTAGAGAATGCTTTTTCGTTGTACTGAAAACCTCCCATTTTGTTGGTTACCTAGTTCTGCACTGCCACCCTTCAGCTAATCACTCATTATTATTTAGAATAAATGAAGTTACTCAAATTTAAAAGCACACAAAACATTTAAACATGTGCTTTTTAAAAATTATTTTTATCATCATTATTATTGATTTTTTCATTATTATCTGAAATTATTACTCATCTTAATGTCGTTCATGTAATTCCCTTATCACTAATTTCACAATTTATTAATACCTACATTGATTTCTAATTTTATTTCACTATCCATGGCTGAATGCGGCCGAATATTACCAAAAGCGAGCGATTACGAAGGATTTCACATCGACCTAAAAGTGGGCGCAATCCTTTCGAATCTGGCGCAGTCTTTTGTGCTATTCTCGCACTCTGAACTATCTCTAGCAATCTCATTGACTATCTAGTCCGCTCTTTATTTATATTTAAGAAATACAAACCAAATTCAGTGACAATTACGACTTTTTGCTAAAGTGAACTGAAGCACTGTAGGTACGGACGCTGGAGAAGCATCAGTAACTGATCGCAATAGCGTGGGGTCTAGCTCGCTTTGCGCAATCAGTAGTACTAACCGGCAGTAGTAAGGCGTAGAACGCTGTCGGCACACTAGCTTGAGACCGCTGGTTCGCCACAATTCACAGTGATGTCGCTTAATTATGGTCAGGCCCACTCGTTAGAGTGAATAGAAAGTTGAGAGCATCAATTTTTAAAGAATATATTGCAAAAATAGTGAGTATTCCAATACTTGTTTCCAATTATATCACTAACTTCTTGAATATTCAATATCTGCCGATTATAGTTATGTTTACAGGTTTTCTGGAGATTGAATTTGGAACAAAAATGTCACAAAATTAAAAAATGTATAGTCAGTTCAAAAAACATATTATAAATCATTGCCGTATTAAAAATAATTATCAGACATACTCAAACTCAAGAATTAAAATTTAAAAGATGCAATCGGAATATATTTTTCATAATACATGCACGGCAAACAGTAACTTTCTCTGCATGTTTATCGTGGAGAAAGGGAGGCTTTTTTGAGAGTGTTACAAAGTGAGTGTGGCAAAGCCTTTGCCAAATTCATGGCATTTCTTTCCACTCCCTCACATTCGAGTGAGACGAGAATATGACTCAAGCAGTTTAACTAACGCCTTCATATAGGATAATTTGGAAACATCCAACGTCAGAATGAATAACGGCAACCTTAACCATTTCTCTCACTACTCTCACTTGTCGATAAAAATAAACAAACATGATAAAAATGAGCAAAGATCTGGATGACGTGAATTCTGTTCTGGAAATAATCAATAAAAATACGTAGCTTTTTTAATTTTAATGTAAACATGGATTCTCAATTGTTGATGCTAATAAATGAATGAAAAATTGGAAAAATGCTCTTTGAATTTTTATGCTCCATGAAAAATTCACTTGTAACCTATCTTTTAAGGGGCCATTCTTACATAAAAAGCAACTAGACACTCCCAGAAAATTAAAATGTATAAATATCTTCATCATTTAGTAGAAAAAATCCATAAGAAGCATAATTTAAGAAAATTCAATTACTACCATCTACCTTTGAATTATTTAATATGTTTTATTTCTCAAGTTTCTATTGAAGAGATAATTGTGCACTATTTACAAAAAGAACCCGTAGATTTGGTTTTAAACTTTTCAAGGTTTTTCGGCATTTAAGCGTGAACTAAAATAACCTAAACAGTTTGAAGAATACTTGATCTATCTTGATAGAAACACTAATAAAATTTAATACAACAAGATTTTAAACTTTTCTCAACTATTTCATTATATATTTAAATACGTTATTATAATATTTTATTGTAATTCCTAAACTTTAACATTACACTATAACATTTACCTAAGTGTGCCTTTCTGTCAGATATGAAATTATTTTTCTAAAACTAGGAAGCTTGATTAAGCTCAGCAAAAAAAATTGAAACATAATCAAAATTGATACTTATCTTTTTGGGAGAAACTATTTTCTTAGCAGGATGAAAAACAGTTATGGTTACATTCAAAGTGGGCTTCCATAAACCACGTAGTTTCCCTCATCTTCTACCTCTGCCCTGACCTTCTACCTTTCATCCTTGATCTGAATTAAAAGAAACATATTAAATTAATAACCTTTTTGTTCTTTTCCTCGCTAAATTATTTTTTAATCGTAATCCACGAAATTGCAGGATGTCTACTTCTTAAGGCTCAGAACTTGTATTGCTCTAAGTATAGTAGTTCGAACAAATATGCTTCTGGTCCCATCACGCATTTCGTATAAGAGATGCTTGTCAGTTACGGAATTTGTTGACGATGAGTTGAGGTATCAGAACCAATCCAATAGCTACATTTCATATATGCTCACGAGTCGTACTTCTTAAAATTCCGACAATCGTCTTTCCTCCCTTTTTAGTTGCAAGTACGCACGACGAGTGTGCACTTAAGGCACATGCAAGTTGTCAGAAAATATTCTCGGAATCGAGGAATAAAAAAAGTTTTCTCAGGAAAAAAAGTTTACTGGAATACTTTATACACAGAGGTAGGATATATATCTATATATATATATATATATATATATATATATATATATATATATATATATCAGACTATGTATGTATAATATACGTATGTATGTAGGTATATAGCTCGCGAACAATGTCTTGAGCGAGAGTACACCTGCAGTTTCACTACTTCTCGTCTTTTTGGAAGGACTAGCTGGCGCCAAATTAAGCTTTACTAAAGCCACTTTAAAGCATTTTCTCAGAATTTCCATAAAGGCGACGAATTTAATCCATTTGGGTCGTCTCCGAAATTAATTCTCGTCGCTCACTAGTCTTGACGAAATTGCTCAAAAATGTATTCTTGCTGCCTGATTTGCCCTAGCTGAGCGGGTATTCTTGTAAAAGAAACAGTTGATCCAAAATTATATTTTCAATTATTAAATTTTAGCTTCGTTATACTTATACTGGCTCCTCTCGTAAGATCGCATTATATGAGAGGATCATACCATGTCTTTGAATTGTCTGCCTTTTTCATTGAAATTACTAATTTCGTTGATTTTCCATAGTTAATCAATATCTTTGTTGTAATCAGAGAAAATTAGATTATTTATTTATTTAAATACGATCTGTACCTTATTCAGAATTCTGTTTGGATATTTTTCTTTTTTGAAAAGAATAATTTTTTATGAAATTTCAAAATAATATGCTACATTTTTCTAAGGAAAGAATAAATCTTAGAAGCAAATATTAGAAGAAAACTGCGAGAGAAGAGAAGAAGCTCGAGAGGTGGTCACAGTGCCATATTGCAGGGAACTGAATATCAATCGTTCATGCATCATAAAATCTGTAATTTATTGATTCCTACCTATATTCAGAAAATGATACAGCATGAAGAAGTACACTTCCAAGAGATTCATTGCTTCTCCCTATTAGCAAGTTAAGATCATCGGTACTCCTTTTATCTATGTATGGATGCTTGGATGTATGTATGTATAAATAATAATAAAAAAAAATCAGTTCAATTATTGGAAAACTGAAGTGAATACGGAAAACACTCCAAACTTGATTCCAGATTTTAAAAGAAGACTCGAAGAAGCACCATTAAATCTGTTTTTCAGGAACTAAGGAGCTTATCGTCCTTGTTAAAAATGGTGAGACAAGAATTGATATTTTTCAAAAGCATATTTAATTTATTCTTAGTTTCAACGTGTAAAAGTGTTGAGGTTAATCGAATCATTCAAGCCAAGTAAAACAAAGTTTTGGAATTGGCATTCAAAAGAAGACAAAAAGTAAATTTTGTGCAAGCTACACTTTTTAAAAAAATTTTAATTTAATAAATCGCACATTGTCAATTATGTCTTTCTTTAACAATTTTCATGCTTTAAAAGTCACAAAAATTGTTTTTTTTTCAATAATTATGAAGTAGTGCCATATTTCTTTGATTTAAACTAAGGTAGTGTCTATTCATCCGGACAAAACTCGTGCCCCCTTCCCCTTTATTGAACTACTGGAAACTTTTTTGAATTTTCAAATTCACAAACGGTACAAAAGACACTACCTGATTTGAAAACTTTTTTGAAAAACAAGCCACAACTTTTTTTTTTGCTCAGCTCAAATGATTCGATAAATTTCAAAATAACAGAAATTAAAATTATTCATGTATGTTCTCTTTTTAACTTAGGTTTTATTTTCTAGGAAAATGTTTCGGTCTAAACATTTAGAAATAATTATATTTCCAACGTGTATGGCCAACGGCCATACCACGCTGAAAAACCCAGTTCTCGTCAGATCACTGAAGTTAAGCAGCGTTGGACGCGGTTAGTACTTGGATGGGTGACCATTCAAGAATACTGACATGAGTGCTGTTGGCACATCGTGGGTGTGGTGAGCCCACACTTGTAGTTATTTATAACTACAAGAAAAACCTAGAAACACTACCCGAATCGGGTAGTGTCACGCCTACCCTGAAAGGGAAATGGTTTAATGGTATATATAATCATCTCAGGAAATTATTTATAATTCGAATAATATTAAAAATCGTGTTTGAAAATTATATTTTTATTCCATTTGCAGATTAAACTTATTGATTAATGTTGTTATTCTTAAAGTTTATTTATAACAAACAAAAATGAATAATAAATCGCGCAGATATTATAACCTGAAAATAGTGTCCACGGATTTTTCAAGGGGATTGAAATATCCAAACAGGGATTTTTCGAGCACTTATTTCCTTACTGTTTTATTGCTTTTGGAACTTCCTTTTGCGGGCAAATCAAGCGCGACGGCAGCAGCGAGAAATTCACGCAGTGGAATAAATTTCACGCGGTAAGATACAGAGAAAGAAAATACAGACGATATCGATTTTTTTTGTCACTGTTTCCGGCCACATGAAATTTATTCTACTGCGGGAAATTTTCGCTTGTCTGGGCTGGAAAAGAAAAAGGTTTGGAAAACTCGAAAAAGTCAGGAATCCAAGGTGAATAAATAGTAAATGGAGCTACTCTTCACAGGAAACTAGTGCATTAATGTGACGCATAGTGTAATGATTAACTGAATGATGATTAATGATTCACTCAATTTAAAAAAAATGGTGATACTTGAACGAGAAGTTAATTCATCTATTTTAAAGTATACTCGGTTAAGTTTCTTTTACGAGAAATCTTTTTTTATGATGAATTTGATCGACCTCAAAATATTTCAGTCGGTAGTCTAAAAATAGAAAAATCCAGTGTAAATATCAGGAGAGAATGGAGAATTTTTCGTTGGATATAAATTACCTTCGTATCGACAGTGAATCAGTGGCAATTTTTCTTGAATCCTACCAGGCGCAACGAGTCATTTTTAACCACTTGTTCTCCACGGGGTTATTGGCGACCCGAATTGTTCTTTTTTTTTTGTATTTCAAGCTCTGGATATCCGATAATTTATTAACGTAATATCGATTTTTAAAACAAGTAATTTTTTATTCAGCTATGTCAACAAAGTTACGTGAAAAGTTAAACCTTCTTAAACACTAAAGAAATTAATGTGATATGTAAAATTCTTAAAAGGTAGAATATCGTCCGCAGTAAAACTTTCACAGCCTTTGAATTTCAATGCTTTAAACTCGAAATCAAGCATAGTTCAATGTATTGAAACATTTTAATATCCAATCGATAAACTTAATAGCCCTTGCAAAAATAGAGGGTATATGTAAATTCAAATGTAAAAGAGATAAAGCCAGACCGTTCTTTAAATACATCTTTTTCAGCAGAAAAAATTAAGCTTTAACATCAGGTACATTCTTTAACGTCTAAGAAGTAATAGAAAAAAAGCAAGTTTGAGCGCGCCTAGGGCGCGCATCTGTTGGATCTCGTGCTTCGGTTTCGATAATATAGTTATCTCGCGCCTCGCGCTCGATAGTGTGTTTGCCTCGCGCTACGCGCTTGGTTTTTGTACTTCCTCCACATTTGTACACAGGCCTTTTAAAATTAAGGGTCAAACCATCGACAACTGTATTTTGGTGATTGTGAATTCTTTTTTGTTAAAGCTCCTCCGGCTTTAACGAACACATTGTCATCACGTATCTGGTGCGTCGCACTCGATTTTCTCCGAAATGCGAACTTTTCTACATTGAAAATTATATCAAATGTATATTACATTTATTTCTGTACATCGGCCTACGATTGCTTATTCAGATATTGCAAAATAAAGCACAAATTTTATTTATCATGATTACTTTAATATTTGTTCCTTATTCTGCATTATATTTTATTTCAGCTACCCTGAAAATGTATATCATTTCAATAAATGTATATTATCACAATTCACAATATGCATTGGCATTGAAACAGACATATTTTCATTCTCTTGTTTTTATAATTTAAAAAAGTGCGCATTATGTGAAAAAAAAACAATTTTTTTATTAAACATTTCATTGCAACTTGTGTCGTTTTCCCATAAATTTATTTTGTTTATTTTGAATATTGTTTTTACCATTTAATATTATAACAAAAGTTTATAACAAATTTGTAGATCTTTTTGAGTTGAAAGACTTTTGACTATTACTTTTTTTTTGTACCTTGTACCATTTTCAAAGAAAACAGTATATTGTGCTACAAGTGGGGAAAGTAGGCAGTTCCACACGAGTGTAAAGTTGGCTGTACGAGCCAGAGGCGAATCGAAGGGGAGATGTAGGCGAGACGTAGGCGAGCCGGAAACGACCCGAAGATGAGCCGATGGCAAGTACTGCAAACTTCACAAGAGTTGCAACTGTCTACTTTCAGCACCTGTTGCACACGATATTTTCTGTAACAAATACAGGAATTTCACGATTTGAGAAACAACAAAACCAAATTTTTTGTAAAGTTATAGTAAAATTACCAAAAATTTCCAGAAATTTTATGTGAATTTGTAAATTGCTGAAAATTTCCATAAATTTAAGGTATTCAAAGCCTTTTGAAAGAAATCTAAAAATTTCCAACATTTCCGGAAATTTATGGAAAATTGCTAAATTACCGGAAATTTCAGGTATTCAAAAAGTTCCAAAATTTTTGGAAATTTTCGTTAATTTATCAGTCAAGTATGGTAACTTATCACTTCGAGTTTGTCCAATCACTATTCACTACTTACAATCAGTCTCTGACACGTCGAAGGATACTGAAGTGAGGTTATGATTCCGGCAGTCCTGGAAAGTAATTCTAAATCGAAATGTGCAAGCAGAACAGCTAGGAAAAGTAATCTGACTTGAACTGCGCACGCGCAGTAGCCAGAAAAAGTAATCGTGCTTAAGGAGCGCAAGCGCAGCAACTAGAAAAATTCTTTTTATAATTGCTTTTTACCAATTTTTTGGAATTGTTCACTTCCCGCACTTAATATATGCCCCGAAAGGCGAAGATTTCGTGCATGCGTTACACAAAATTATTTTTTATTTTTAATGTTATTTTTTAAAGATTAAAACCAAAAATGCGCGTTCCATTAAAAAATGATTAATAATAAAAGATTTCTTTTGTGTGTGAAGCAGATAGAGGATGTTTGTAGTACTTGACAATTTTAGATTATAAGTGAAACGAAAAAATAGTGTAGTTTGCAGAAAGGAGACTCTGAGGTCCAGCGATACAATTTTTGTTTAAGATAAAGAGGCGCAAAGTTTTATGTAGCGGGCGTAAAGTTTCATGTCGGCCCGGCGGCGGAGTGCGCATGTGCGAACGTCACTGGGCTAGAAGCGGCCACATTACGCCTGCTTCACGTGCATGCAGTGGCGCGTTTTCAAGGGGAGTCGGAAAAAATATTTTTTCGTACATTGCGTAGTTTTTCTAAAATAGTTATTTGTGATAAAAGTACCCTAAGTGGCACTTTTTCGGCCGAGTGTGAAAGTTGCAGTAGGAGTCGGAGTCGAGGTGTTTATTTTTAATGTTATTTTTCACGATTAAAACAAAAACTAAGCATCCTATCAAAAAATTATGAGTAACAAATTTATGTTATGTTTTATTTTTGATGTTTTTTACGAATAAACAAAAACTACGCGTCCTATCAAAAAGTAATTAATAACGAATTTGCAGATCTTTTTTGGTGCACAATTTTTATCCATTTATTTCTTGTCGTATCTTGCATAGTTTCACCGCTTTTTTTGACGTCGTGCGTTGTTTGGCTTAAAATTTAGATTTTCGTTTCAAAACATGGACATTTGACAAAACCGGGGGGGGGGGGGGGCAACAAATTTTACACAAATCAAATACCTTCTCTGGTGAGAATGAAAAAATCTATTGCACTTATTTGGTTTAAAAATAACTACATTTTTCATTTAAATACCTAAATATATCGCTAGGTCTTTTTTAATGTCTTATACATACTATAAACAATTGGTGAAAAAATTGAAAACTCTTGTAGCGATTTAAAATCCAATAATATTTGGTCAAACCACTCTAAAATTACATATATATGTTTATAAAAATTGCATCCATTACTTTGTTACTTTACATTTAAATCTTCTTCTTCCAAATGTTGAATTTATTTTAAATTTTCAGCTGAAATTAATCGAAATTTATATTTTGTTCGAACTTTTTCTCAGGTTTTATCACGGTTTTTTCGTCATCAGCCATGGACTGAGTCATGTGTCTGATGAGTTAACGATGTTGTGAATCAATTTGATACGATGTTTGAAATCTCTTGTGACGATGTTGTGCTAGGTACAAACTTAGGAGCATGGTGTAGTTTGGAGTTCGTCTTTCATCGCTGTTGTCCTCACACAACAGCTGGAAGAGTTAAAGATGACATTAGTCGCCTCTGGATGCTTTTTCAGAGCCATCATCTGTCACTCTGTAGGGTTTTCTGTCGCCTACTGCCTCATGTTCTAGGAAGTTTCTCACAATGGGACAAGTGTTTAGTAAAACCGCTTTTTAGGCTGCTGCCAGTACACTACTGATTCCTAGATCTTCGAAAGGTTCAATGCAACTTGCTTGTACATTGCCCGTAGCCGAAATCATAATAGGATGAATATATGAATGTTTCGCATTTCTCCATATTGTCTTTACTTCATGCCTTAGCTCGTTATACTTGTGGATCTTGGTTGTATAGGTTGCCTGCAAATTCGGATAACGTGGATAAGCAATGTCGATAATATAGACTCTTTTGCCTTTTCTTCACGCATCACGATGTCATGTCGATTGTCTCGGATGTAATGATCTGTATGGATAGTAACGTCCCAATATAAGATGTAATTTTCCTTGTCCGAAATGGGCACTAGTCCTGAAGTTGTATCGATCTTTGCTTTTGGTTTAGTACTTCACAATTTCTTAATAGAGACGCACCAATTCCTCTTTCATTGTGTTGTCCCATTTGATGCTCTCCCACGGTATTGCTGTTGAGGTGTTCGGCTGCCAATTGCTAAAGCTAGCCTAAGCATCCTCAGCAGGCACAGTTGATGTTGCACTGTTTACCGTTTGTCGCAGATGTTCTTGCTGGCCAGCTGTTTGATTAGTGAGATCTGCCTGACCATCTCACAGCTCACCATCACCACCATCGAACATGCTGTGCCCCCCAGTGGTGGCTCCAGAGGCGCCCTGACGATCCCCAGGAAACGACAAGCGTTTTAAAATATTTAAAAGACTCTCCATATTTTCCATGGATTTTGGTGTTCCTCGTAGTAAGTAAGGGATGTGTAGGAGAAGGGATACATTTTATATTAACTTAGAATTCCCGTGCTGCTTATTTTAACAGCACGCTCGTTCCGCAACATCGCTTGGACACGGATCGCTGATCAATCTCTCTAGCGATCACCCCAGGTGAAGAAATTCACAAGTTAATCATATGTCACAGTTCACACAAAAATAGACAATCTGACTGATAATCCCATAGTCAGATCCACACTCTTCACTCCACTCACATCCACTAAGCGAAGCTCTCCACGAGGACCCTTTAGTACATCATTTCTCTCTACACATCCCTATTCTGACATACATCTTTTGCTTCCTCTACATTCATAAATCTTTTCATGCTAGCTCATGTCAAGGAATATCATGTCGCCGTAGTGTTTCATTCACACATTCCCACCACTCCTTCCCCAGTCTGACTCTAGATACGATGTCTTTTATTTAGGTAAATACACTTGTTTTGTCAATCGTTCTGCCTTCATTTTCTCAGCGTGACAACATGACATTCTCTGAGAATCCTCTCATTACTGACTCCGTCCATTAGAGTTTTACCGCATATATTTCGCAAGAATTGCATGCCAACCGCGTGTACTTTACTCCTATCCTTTTCTTGGCATGTCCAGGTCTTGCTACCATACAGCACAGTAGGAGCAAGTACAGAGTTATATATTGTAATATTGGCTTTATTTATAATATTTTTAGTTTTGGCAATAGAACTGTCGATATCCTTTCTACCGTCTACTTCGAAGATAAACGTATTCATGAAATTCTTTTATTTTTTCTTCGTATAAGGTCATGTTGCATACTGTTTACTCATCCGTTTTTTTTAAGCTTTTAATGTGTCCCCTAAGGGTTTACATTCTTCTTGTATCTCTTCCCTATTCCTTTACACATCCCCCACACACTTTCTTGGTGGTGGGAGGGGACCTACAGTTTAAGGTGGGTTCCGAACCACCAAGAGCAACAGCTTTAAGTACTTAGAGAACCTTTTTCTCTAGAGGTACTGGTCCCGCGACTCTCCGGAGATGAACAACTCCCTTGCTAGGGTAGTGTTCATTGCATGGGCCACCGAGGCCATTCCAAAGTGCGAGGCGGGAATCAAACCTGCAAGCCGACGGAGTGGGTCCAAAGCCTACGCCTTAACTCCCACGACCATCGACCCACTTTCTTATCCGTTCTTTCAAATACAATAACTTTTGTTTTATTTACGTTAATCTTAAGATCCATGGTCTTCATTCCAGTAGTTATTCTACTCAATACACTTTGCAAATCATGGACTGATTTTGCTGTAACAATCTTATCATCTGCAAACGCTAATCCACGCAGTTTAATAGGTCCCGAGATCGAGACCTTCGCCTAATAGAGCCGTTCTTAGACATTTGTCCATGCATATAATGAATAGCCAAGAGGACAACGCATCCTTGCCTGATATGAAACTAATCACTCAGTTGTCCATTCACCCTGACAGTCGCTTTACTACCTGCATATATTGCTTTTATTGCTTCGAGGAGTCGACCACTGACTTCGTACTCTTTCAGAACTTCCCAAAGTTTAATTCTATTCATCTTATCGAAGGCTTTTTCCAGATCAACAAATGCTCAGAAAACTTTTTTGTTTATTTTCAGACCTTTTATGCGATCTGCCCCAAGCTGAATATCTGATCTGCGTGTGATCTTCCTGGCATAAACTCGCATTTCACTTTCCAGATCTTTTTTTTTCTGTTATGTTTATGACCTTACGAATAAGTATTTTTGAGAACATTTTCTATACAAAACTTAGCAAGCTGATAGCTCTGCAGTTACTATAGTTACCTTTATCGCCCTTTTCCTTGTCGATTGGAATGATAATCACCTTACTTCAATCATGAAGCCTCGGTGGCTCAGGCGATAGCGCGTCAGACTTCCATGCAGGAGGTCTGGGGTTCGATCCATGAGCCGGGTACCAATGGAAATTTCTCTATGTACTTCTACCGGGGCTTCGGTAGTTCTGAACCCACCTTAAACTGTAGGTCTCCTCAGAAAAAGCTGGTGCCTTACCAAGGACAAATGGGCTCTTTCGAGGGCCTCACCTTGGTGGTCGAAGCCGATTTTGAGAAGACTCGAAAATGAGTCAGCGATCTCCTTGCGTAGAGGCAGGCCCTCTCGAGAGACCTCCGCTCGGTGGTCCCTGGATGTCTTCGAGTAATGAACACACACACATACACTAACGTAACACACCAGGAGAGTGCTTCGAATCTGTGCATCTAACTGATGACCTCAGAGGGATCGCTTCGTCCACCCTAGTCTGGCCGTATCCCCTCTCTGCGGCCTGCTAAGGGAGGCTGCCGAATGGCAGAGTGGGTGAGGATCACTTTGCCTGATCAACAAAGTAGGACGTCATTTACTGTGCGATAAGTATGCCTGGCACCTGAGAGGTATAATCTCAGAACGTTGGTAACAACGGACCCCACCGAGATCCAAAAACACTCGGCGAAGGATGGCCGGATTCGAAGTACTGCCTTGAGAATAAACACGGGTATGGCACAAGAGGCTATATAGCTTGAGCATCAGGGGTAGGACCTCACGAGCCCCCCGCCTACATTACAACTGACTAACTAACTTCTTCAATCATTTGGAACTTCCCCTTTTGAACACATATATTCATCATCTCTCTCAGCCTTACAGACAAATCCCAGGTAACACAACCTCTGACAATGACATGCTTATGATTAGTTTAAATTACATGATTATGACGTACTGGTCAGTATCTGGCTGTCTTTGACATATAAAAAGTCAATTTGACAGATAACTCCTAAATTAAACTAAACTAGCTGTGAATTCGATCTCGAGTGTTTCCACTTTGTATTTATAATTATATGGTGCTCATTTCACGAGCACTTGGCTTCCCGTTTGCAAATGTATTTGCTTCCTGATAGAGGAAACATTCGTTATTTTTTTGAATAATAGACAAAGCAAAGTCTTTATTTTGATCAATTTAAAAATAGAAATTCACAAAAAATGCAAAACTACGAAATAATACAAAAAAAATTGTTAACACAAAGCCAAATCAGACAAATCAAATTTTGAATTCGAAATGATAATTTTTCGAGCTGGAAAAGGGACAGGAAAAGTTCTGTCGAACCCTATCCCTTTCCCAGCTGTATAATTTCTTTACAAAAAGTGTCAGAATTACTCTATTTGAAAATTTATGATAAAAACGTCTTTTCTATTCATGCGTCAACTTTGAATTATGTCGATGAAAAAAGTTTTTCTGTTTGAAACAGATGACTCAAATATTATAAATGAGCATAACTTCCTTAATCTTCAATAAAGTGTATTAATATTATAGATCAGTCTATTTTCCTCGAATCAAGGAATCTTTTCCGTTCTTGCATCAATTTTGAATTATGTTAGTGAAAAAAGTTTTACTATATAAAACCGTGATTTCAAATATTATGCATTACCATAGCTTCCCCACTCTTTAATAAAATGTAATAATATTGTAGGTCAATCGATTCGTCTTGAACCAAGGAATCTTTTATATTCTTGCATCAACTTTGAATTATATTGAAGAAAAAAGTTTTACTATAAAAAACCGTATTTTCAAATATTATGCATTACCATAGCTTCCTTACACTTTAATAAAATTTATCAATATTATAAGTCAATCGATTCGACTCGAATCAACACATTTTTTCTGTTCTTGCATCAACTTTGATTTATGTTAGTGAAAAAAGTTTTACTATAAAAAAGCGATTTTCAAAATATATAAATTACTATAACTTCCCTACTCTTTAATAAAATGTATTAATATTACAGGTCAATCGATTCGTTTCGAACCAAGGAATCTTTTATATTCTTGCATCAACTTTGAATTATGTTGAAGAAAACAGTTTTACAATGAAAAACCGTATTTTCAAATATTATGCATTACCATAGCTTCCTTACCCTTCAATAAAATGCTAATGAAAAAAGTTTTACTATAAAAACCCGATTTTTAAAATATTATTGAGTGCTCAAAAAAAATTCAATGAATATTTTTTTAAATCCTTTGGTCAGTTTCAAGATATTAGTGAGGACAATAAGCCCTTCAAATTTCATCACCTTATCAGCATTTTTAAATTGGGAAAGGTTTACTTAAATGAATTTAAAAATTTTGGAAAATGATACCATTACAAAACTTCCTCTATGAGGAAGCAAAATGTAGGAAGTAAAAAGTTAGAGTTGTATTTCTTCAAAATTAAAACTTATTACCTCATAGCTGATTTGAATTATTTCTTGATTGAAGTTAAATATTATTACTATACCTTTCGGCTGGAGTTAATCGACGAACAATTTTTAAAAAAACATGGTATACATAGGTGAATAAAATTGAATATTGCAACTTGAATCGAAGCAATAAAAAATTAATACTTTTAAAGTTGAACACTTAAAAATTGAATAAAAGCTTTGTAGTTGAGTCAATCAAAATAAAGAAGGCAGCCATGATAGTTTATATAAAAATTAGCTGATATTTAGTGAACGTATTACTGATAGCAATATCATAAATGATGTTCTCTTTCTCGAAAGAACTTGTTTCCTGTGACGTGAAGTAAATCTATCTAACGACATTTAGCATCAGCTTCCTTCCCTGATTATGACCTGATTGTCAAATCACAATGTTACCTGGGATCGTCGTCCCCGCTCTTGAACATTTCAGCAATAATACCATGTTTAATTGAATTTTAAAAAAGATGATAACAAGCATCAGAAATCATATAAAGATATTTTTTGGAATTGTAGGAAGAAAAAAACAGAAAAAGACATCCGCAAATATTTGATATTGGAGAATCTTCTATGTAAATCTGAGTCGGCTATTTTATCCTCCATTTATAGTGCGAATGAAAACTGATATATTGCATAAAACGACGAAAGAAAACACTACGAAATATCAAATTATTGAAAGTAATCCAAGTTTCACTCGGAAAGTCCTCCTTTAATATTGTATAATTTCAAACAAAAACTTTTAATTCAACATTCTGCAAATGTCAGTTATTGAAAATATTAATTTTCTTAATAGTGACTGAGCTGCCAATTTCTTTCGACGTTTCCAATCTAATACTAAATTACAGTTTTGAAATTCTACAATCATTAGTATAAAAACTTAATCGTAGAAGGTATTGAGCAATTGCCAAGCCGTTTCGTTACTTTTGTAAAAATGGGTATAATCTTAATTTTTAATATTTATGAATACATTTTTATTCTCGAAAGCACTATACAATTCATAAGGGATACGCATGATTATTCATTATTGATTCTGTTTAGATTCACAAATATTTTTTATAATAATTAATATAGTTGATCTGCTCTCTATTATATTCTATTTTTGATTCTCATTTCTTATTTCATTTCAAAAATTCCTTATAGAATAAAAAATAAGTTTTTTTATTATTCCAGAGGAAAGTATGCATCCTAACTATTTTATTTGCACATAAAAAAATCTTGAAATAAAGAAATCCCAGAAGTAATTTATGCTCTAGTAGGGTCCCTTTAAACTCTTCATCGGATAAAAAGGGTCTGTATAGAGGATAGTATCTAAATAAAAAGTCTTTTGAACATTTCAACATTTTATTGTAAAATTCTGAGAATTATCTAATTTTTCGCAAATCTTGAGATCGTAAGCCAATGATTGGTAAATATAATGTGTTTCTATAAGTAACGAAGTGAAACGAATTTTTCGGCTTACCACTTATGTATATAAATATTGATTTCACTCCAGTAACAACAATTATGTATAGAGAATTTTTTTAACTTAACTATTAAAAAAGTAAATATTCGATTGTAAATGTGCATTTCAGAAAAGCGCATGTATATTATAATAAGAATGTTGGCTACTTTTTTACAAAAGACTAATTGTAACTTTGATTTCTTGAGTGAAGAGCCCCTTGCATTATCCCCATTAACAAACTTTTAATCTCATCGAAAAGTTTTAAAAGTGCGTGACGTTATAGTATTAAGGACCCCACCTTCTTAATAGTATTAAGTAATACTTGAATGCTCCATAATAGGGGTGTGGTGACCAGCTTCATAAATCGATTTTCTGACAAGTAGTTAAAAAGTCACATAAACTTTATAAAAAGATTTAGTTTTGTAACAATCCTTTTTTTGAGTAATTTTTCTTAATTAGCGCACCTACACTTGCTCATGATTTGACATTCCAATAAAAAAGCTCATAATAAAGAAATCTCAAAAGTCATTTACAATTCATGATTGAGAACCCTATAAACCTCTCTAAATCCTCGGTTTAAGAAACATTGTAAATTCTCTCGTAAATTCTCCCGCGTGAAAAGTCAGGTCCGTCCCTTTATAAATCTCAGATCGTCAGTTTCGAGGGGATCACTTAGTTTAGCGATTTCAGTGGGAAACGATCCTCCGAGAGTTTTATCCCTTGGGTGAGTTAGTTCGGTGTAAAAATGTCGACTCTTATTTTGTGGTGTGATGTGGATTCTGAGGAAGAGGCCTTTTCGTCGACCTCATTTTGAGGACAGAAGGCGCCACTAAACGAGCCGAAGGATCGCCCGTAATTAATTCCTCGACGCAATGGCATACGACCCCTAGGTGGGACATGAGAGGGTGGAAGTAGTTGGGCGGAGGAGTCGAGTGAAGCTGGGGGTGAGGGTGAGAGTGAGAAAACTACGAGTGAAACTCTCCTTCTCTCACACCTCTCTCTTTCTCTCTTTCTCTGGGCCCATCGACGAAGTTCGTTCTCTGAGTTTAACCAGGGTTTTGCTATCGACCTGACGTGCAACCTCGACGTCTGCGTCGCGCAGACGCCAGAGCAAGCCTCGGTTCTGCAATCGATTCCAGATTTTCCAGCATAACGAGGCCGGCGGCCTCCTGCGGCTGCCCAAAAATTTTTAGACGTCTTTTCTCATTCCCCCTCCCTCTCGCCCTATTTGTCCACCCATTCAAAGAGTCAGTATGAAGCGGGAGAAAAGAAAGAAGGCAGAAGAAAGAAGAAAGGGAAAGGAAACACCAAGAAATACAAATTTCTAAGCTTTATAACACGGATTGACAACATAATCAATCACATTTTGGTTCCGCAAAATTGGTACCATTTGGTACCATTCGATCTCAAGATCGAAATACCTAAAAAATTTAATGAATGGAATTCTTTTAAATAAATGAAGAACCCTTATCGGATAATAAAAAAAAAGTGAGAATAAAAAATTTGGAATCATTCGGCTTTAAATTTAATAGAAAAAAAGTATACTAAATCAACATAAAATATTATTTTACTATATTCATAATAATAACAATAAGTGTAAGAATATGCGTGATGATGGAATGTGCTTTTATTTTACAATTTTAATGTTCTTAGTTACTGATAATCTTTTGATATGAACCATTTACGACATTTCGTTAGAAAAAATAACAACTAGATATGCTTTTTCGGGCTACGAATAGAAAAATTATAAATTGCTTATTATTATTTTTTATAATACTATTAATTGAACAGATCATTATTAGAATATAATTCTCACTTCTTTCGCAATGTATCGATATGCATAATATTTTTAGAATTTCTATATTAGAGTGTATTTAAATTTAAAATTTGCAGTTATATAGTGATTTGCCGAGAAAGTGGCCACTTTAAATCCCAGTCATTTTCAACTTTTCCTGGAAGTATTATTTTCTTTCTAAATTATCTTAGTAAAGTACTTACATCAAGGCACAATTTAGTGAACTTTAATAATTTTACACGACATCGTTTAGAAATTGTAAATAAAAAGGTGCGTAAAGTCACACATCTGCCCAACCTACAAATTTAAAATGAAAAATTGCTTAAACATATTACCACCATTTTTTAAATATTTTAGATTAAGATATATCACTTGAGTTGAAAAAGAGAAAAAAATAATAGTAGAGTTAAATATTGAAGCGTTGATGATTTTAAAAATCAGTTAAAAGTCTGTCCCGCAAGTTTTTTGTCTGATCACGCAGATAAATCGATTTATAAAATTTTATTCTAAATAAGAGTTAATAATGATCACCATTTTTGCGCAATATTTTTCATAAAATTTCCGGTGCCGTTCCATATTATTTAGTCATACTATAAAATGCGGGGATATTTTTAAATGCTGAAGTTAAAATCAAGTCAGTCGTGAAAATAGTCCTTTTTTCCATATTTTTAAACATTTTTAGCTGTCCACCATACATTTTTAAAATATTAAAATCTTTTGTAATATCATAGTCGCATGTCCTACCGCACGACCTTTAGCAAATTGTAAAATTCATATTCATCACAAATAACTTCCTCTATCTCGTGATTTTGTATTTTAGTACTATCTTGGGTTATCCTTAATTTTTGTTAAATATTTGAGATACTTGGACAATTTTTTGTTCTCCAAAATCTCATTGTCTAAAATGATAAACTTTCTGGCAATCAAATATGATATCTTTTTAGTCTGCCAGCTTGGTAAAAATATGTTATCTCGTTTATATATATAGTACATATTATTTCAGCACATCACTCATAATAGGGCTTATTTTTATCAATCGATTTGGTACTACTTTATAATATAATACTTTAATATTTTATTTCAATGTTTATATAACGTAACTGTATATTTTTATTGTTCACAAGGGGTTTCCCCGCTTACTTAATGAATAAACGAAACTAAATTAAACTGAACCTTAGTTTCCATGTGTATATATATATATATATATATATATATATATATATATATATATATATATTCTATTTGCTGCATAAACACAATGTATTTACCAGTCGTATAATAAATATTGTCGTAATTATATTTACATTAAAAGAAGATTATATCGATCGAATTTCAACTTCTTGAAATACATTAAACCATCAAATTAAGTAAAAACTATAAAAAGCAATCCATACCTAAAATAACCCAAATAATACAAGTTGTCATACCAAAGACCATCAATCATGATATAGGGTAGAATTAAGCAAGCTAGGACAGTGTTTTGGGCTTGAATTCTGTAAATGACAAGGGAGGTTGCTTCTCTCAACCATCATTACAGCTTACACATAAATTCCGTCCATTATGTTGGTTTAGAATTGCTAGATTTAGGTCTCCATGAAAATGGAGGTTCTTGGACTCCGTAAAAAATTTCTAGGTAAACTATAAAAACAAACACTAAAAAAAGGAAATATTCACTGGGTGCCTCTCTAGTTTCCCTGATAGGCGCTCCTCTAAACTGGTGTGCTAGAAACTCCACCTGTCAGGTGTTTGGTCTGATCAAAATCAGTATTCCTAACAGAATTTTTCACTCATTTCTAAATATTAATAATTACTTCCTGGACATATTACCGCCCGCGGAAGCTTTGAACTCCTTAATTCAAGACCTTGGACTGTCTCGTGTCCAAATCTACAAATGACAATAATAAAGATACACTTGGCTGGATCTACAAATACATTAATTTTTCAAAGAGTTGGATATTTGGTAAAATTCGCCATCTTTCCGTTTTACGTAAACACCACTTCCACAAACTAAATTCAGTTTAGTTTCACATGTCGTATTTACTCAAACTTTAACTTTTTATACATCTTTGCAGGGCCGAAGAAACTTACTCGTTATTTGTAAACAAGAAATTAAAGAAAAATGGGAAAAAACTTACTATATGTTCATTTTTCTGGATAAATTACCGACATTCTTGGTTCAGAATGAAACCTTCAGGGTAACAATCAAGGCGCTGGGGAATTTTCGAAATTGGAATTCCGAAAAACCTCTTTTCAAGAAAAACATATTAAAAGTTGGCGAGTGCCGTAAGAGCACGTGTTATATTTTTTCTTTAAATATAAAATTTAACCACTTCCTGTCATTCCGCGACATAAGCACACTGAGAAAAATGAATAGTTAGGGTTACTAATTTTTTATTAGCAAAGCACTCATTGGTTCTTACAACTGTTCAGTTAGTAACACCGATTAAGCAAGTAGTCGGTTTAGGAAGCCGTTTGTAGTACTCATGACTAGTTTGCGTTCGTAACGTTTCAGTAGGCAGAGCTACTAATAAATTAGTCATCTGTACTACCAATTGATTTCTCTAACAAGTTAAAGTAGGTGTTATAACTATTTTATTTGCTACCTTCATTGGTACGATTCAGAATGCGACAAAGGTACCAACATATCTGCTGGAAAACGAGGGAGAACGTTTAGAAATGTCCGTCAGAACTCGCTGCTCACTTGATGTCTCGTTCATCATTTATATATTGTATATACAAATGATGGAAGTATCAGAATTGTTGCAAAGTTTAGGCTTCGGGGATTATATCGAAGCATTTGAAGGTATGCATGTATAAGAAATTGAAAAATCAAACAAGTTTCAAGTTTTACTGGAAATCCTAACCTACAAAGTGCATCTGCAATTGAAAAGATCCCAGTGGGTATAGGGACATATTTTTTTAAAACGTCTTATCAGCTGAACTGACAACAGCATCCCTAAAATGTCCCAAAAAAAGATGCTCGCGTTCCCACTGGGTTCTTTTTAATTCAGATTTTGATAGTAAGGTGACAGATATTTTAATTACTCCCTGTAACAAAAAGAAAATAGTTATACCTACAAATTTGTTAGTAGACATGACTAGCTATATTAGTAAGTTCAACTACATACATACAGTCATTTTGACAAACTGAAATAGTTAATCTACCTAATTAAATAGTAACGGCAACTACTCGTGCCCCAACTAACAAAAATAGTTCTCACAACTAAATAAATAGTCAAGAAAAGGATAAGAGTAAAATTAACGTGATTGGCATGAAACCTCTGTGCACAATTTGCGGGAAAACACTGATGGACAAAGTGAGAAACGAAATAATCCTCGAAGAATGTGGTGCAAAAGAGACAATAGTTGGCACATGGGAAAGAAATCAGTTAAGATAGTTCGGGCATGTTGAAAGAATGAAAGATGAACGTCTAACGAAACAAGTGTATAAAGGTAAAGTAAATGGCAGTATGCCCAGAGGCAGACCGTGGAAAGAATGGTTAGAATGTGTGGATGAGACCTTAATCCGAGAAGACATAAGAAGTCAAAGAAACAGGAGAGCTTGCATGAAAAAACGCATGGACGTGAAGGAAGCTAGAGAAGTATGCCAGGACAGAAAAGTGTGGCGACAAATAGTTTGTGAAAAGAATGTGATTAGAGTGAATGACGCCTGAAACAAAAGACCTTGGATACTAATGGGCCCGAGTGGGGAACCTCACATAACAACCTTGTGAAGCTCTTCATTTGGGATGATCGCTAGAGAGATTTATCAGCAACCTGGGTCGGAGCAGTGTTGCGGAACGAACGTGTTATTCAAATAAATAACACGAAAATTCTAGATCCATCTAAAAAATCTATATCTCCTTTCCAATACTACTATTTTCCAACCGAGCGAGTCACGCCTACCCCGAAAGGGAAATAGCTTAATGGTATAATAATAATAATAATAATAATATCTCAGACGAGAAAACAAAAAAATACAAGAAATGCCAAGCAATCCCAGTGACAAAATATGATACGAGTAGTTCGCTCAATGGTTTCTATTTGAAATTTGAAAGCCTCACAACCTGATCGAAAGTAACAAAGACAATAAAAAGTTAAATGAAGAACTTGAATCGCAATATTTTTAACTACCTGTTTTTAGAAGCCTTAGAACAATAGATATAATACACACACAAAAGTTGAATTCTCCATGCAATTTTAACTTCTAGTATAAGTTTAGAATGGGCAATACAAACTATTTAATTCAAGTCACTAAATTATTCAATCTTAATGCTTTGGAAAAACCTTACTTTTTTCATAATCTACATAATACTAAATCTTTTAAATTTTTGTATTGATTTTGAATATGAGCTTAGGATATTTTCCAGAGATTCTGAAATTCATGTGAATCTTGTGAACTCCATAAAAATGAGATTTTCTGCTAGGTAAACTTGAAAAAAAATCATCAAAACTTCTAATAGTGGGCAGATTATGTAGAGTATCAAAAAAATAACAATTAGGACTTTTTTTAAACTTTCCGAATAATCAATTTTTAATCTTATTTTCACCTCGTGAAGACTCAGGATATTAAGAATCACATACTTCAAATTTTTCACAGGTTATAAGGGATCTAAAATGACACTTTTTTTTGCTTACGTGCTAGGCTGTTTTTGATTTCTATTTTTTTGTGACCTATCGTACTTTTTATCCTAGAGGTCCATTGCGTAACTTTCTCAGCTCACTTTTACAAGCACATTCCATTGTTTTAATTATTTATTTGTAGTTGCCTTAATTTTTTTCAGTGAAAGTAAAATGGAAAAGGTACGTAATCGTTTCAATTTGAATTTGAATAATGTAGAAGGCTGCTCTAGATTTGCTCAATAGATTTCGAGAGATATCGTCGAATTGTCGGTATAATTAGGCGTCGCAAAGCCCCTTCGCATCCGTCCAGAACGACTGGAGTGATGCCAATTTTTCCAGATTAACCTTAATTATTATCGATTAAGGGAGAGGCCGAAGACCCGGAGTCCTTGCGTTGGTCGAGGGGAGACTGAAAATTCAATTCGATTCGATTAGAACGAGTAGAGCGTCCTGACCGTGCTTCGAATTCTCGAAGAAAGTCTTCGAATTCTTCCTCAGCTTTGCAGGATGCCTCTTGGAAGCTTAGAGCTCGGGAGATACAAGCTGGAACACGCCAAGGCCCTTTAAAGGTTGGAGGGTGTGGGGTTTAGAGGTGGAATTTCCTGGTCCCACCTCCACAGGTGTCCCATTTCGGAGTCCGATTCGCTTGTGTTTTATTCCCTCATTCTTTCGCAATATCCTCGCTTTTGAAGTGGGTACTGCGGTGGAACTGTATGAACTGTTGTATTTCATCTGGAAACACAAATCTGGAAAAATTCAGTGACCCGATAAAAATCTGGGTTTTGTTATTTTTCAAGGGTTCTAAACTATTGTTTATGAAACATTTCTAGTTAATACTAGATTAAGGACATTTCTGAGATTAGTATAAATTCAAATTCGAATTATTTTGTTTGGAAATATTCTACACGGAAAACTATTGGTTCTAAAACGTATTATAATATTTATTTCTACTGTTCTACAAGAGTTCGATGGCAATGTAGGATATAGTCGGGAAAATAGTAATAATTGCTACAGCAATACAAAGAAATACTTTTTCCATATCAATTATAAGTACACTCCAAACTTAATAGTGGTTATTTAGAGTTGGAAAGACTAATATTTTAGATGGCAAATTGAATTTAGGAAAAAGTGATATTTACAGAAAAAATAATAAAACCGTAGTTGCAATAACTAGCATTTTAAATAACAGAAGTTGCAAAATAGGTTATAAAAATAAACTTTCTCAGTAGGCAGGTGCAATGAGAGGAAAAACACTTGAATATAGTGCTTTGCGAAAATTTCCATTAAAAATAGAAAGTTCACTGCCGAATGACTTTATATGCACCGAGGTTCATGGGGATGATCAAATTCCTAAATCTCATATCTTATACCACAGGAAAAAGTTTCCGTTCTGCTGCCCCGGAGACCCATGTTCGATTCCCGTCAGGGCTACTTTCTTTTACTAAGATTTTTCCCCTTTCAACTGAGTATATAGTATTAATATCCAATTGTATGTTTAAGGTATAAAATTTATAATGTTTCGGACCTCCGAGAGCATCGATCACAAGGACATCACTTTACCCGAATATTTTGGGTAGAGTCGTTACAGCTTCCTTTTAAGTTCTTGATGGTTAAAAAAATGGTTAAACAACCACCGCAGGGTCCCACTGGGAGCCACTGTCATCCAAAAATGACACATGACATACTTTCATATTTTTTTTAGGAAAAATTAAAAATTCGTAGAATGAACGTAACTTCACAGTTTAATATTCATAGTAGGAATTCTTGAAATAGTGACGCTATATCCTGGCTTACTATTCACTTATTGTGAAAATAAATCTCATAATATCAAATTTTACAACCAAAAGTTTCTCTGTATGAGAAACGTAATTTATAATGAAAATATTGAATTTATTTATTCTTTCCCTTCAAAAGAAAAACTAGCCAACCGATTTGATTAATTTATGATTACTTTCTACTAGAAGTTTCAAATGGGAACGTGAAAATGTTCTCTGAAGATTGTTACTATTTTTTAATGTAGCGCAGAAAAAAAACTGAAGTTTCAACATTATTGGAAATAATTTAATTTCTTAACATTTTATTAGTATATTATAAAACTTCTATATTTTAATATTTTCGCCATTTATGTTGTCTTTTCTTAATTCAATGTTATGAATTCTATGTTTTTAAACACATAATTTAAATGCGAAAATGAAAGAAATGGCTGAGTAAGTCTCGTGAGAATAAGATCATTGTAGAATTTATAAGCCGAGTGAACAAGATATTATTAAATAAAAATGACTAACGTTAATCCAATTCTTTCGGTAGCAATAAAATACAAATAAATAAGAAATAAATTTAAGAACAAGGTACATCAATTAAAATAATTAAAAGTGGGCTTGGATTGTAATTGTTAAATATTAATGATTAAATTCAAGACAAAAAATATGCCAATCGTGAGGTTTTCTCATATACAAGACTCGAACCCAACCTATATAGGAGTGAAGCGGGGAGGTATCATAAACATAAATATAAGGGACCCTTTTTTCTTTGCATCTCAGGTACATACACGGATGGGTGCACGGCAGTCGGAAAGTATTATTTGTTAGGGTTCCTTTTCATAAAGGTCTGTTTTGAATTAAACGGTGAATTACATAATGTTTTACATAGGATTTATTTTTAGTTACCTTCTTGGTTTATGGCAAAAATGATTAGTCGGGACCCTAGATGCAAACTTGATGTGTCATGACAATTCATCGATGAGTTCAAAACAGGCTTTCCTCAGGTGAGATTAATTACCTAGACTCAACATTAAATCCTACCTCCCTACAATCCGACCTATCTTAATATATTACAAGTAACCTTTCACCCCTTTAAATCAGGGATGGTGTAATGTTATATATTTCCTGAAAGCTCTTGTCATGAACAACCTATATGTGAAATACTAGCGTCAGTCGGTCATGTATATGAGAGTTATGGGCCTTTGAAGTTAACATAGGAGTCTATGAGAAAAATATAACTAGTCTTATGTATTTTTCCTTTTGCTTCGATTGCAGATGGAACCTCGATTTGTGTTTACGGCTTTGGTAAAGGAATTCGGCCCACCAATAGCACAATAGGCGGGGATGATCGATTATTATCTGATCACTAGCTTATCTGACAAGACTAATGATTTTTCTCATAGACTCCCATGTTAATTTCAAAGGCCCATAACTCCCATACATATGACCGCCTGACGCTTCTATTTAACATTTGGGTTAATCACGAGAAGAGCTTTGAGGATTAAAAGGAGTGAACGGTTACTTGCCAGTGACATCTGCAACGACAGTACATGCCTTCGTTCCTTGATAACCTACTGGGCATGTTTAAGGGGCTTTCTCATGACTGATGAGCAAAATATCTGCGAGAGCCACGAAGTTGAACGAATTGTTCTCGACAAAAGCCGAAACTGGTCGAGAGTGGCCAAGAGTCACCGACTATTTTGGGAGGTCAGTTACACCAGCCCCCCCCCCCCCACTCTTAATTTTTGGATTTTTTATAGCTCACTGAATTGCGCCGCAAATGCGCTCATATGCGCCACCGATAAAAAATGTTGCGCCACAAAACTCTAGGAGTTATAGCAGGTGTTACGTGGGGGGGGGGGGCTGGTGACACGTCAGCCCCCCCATTTGGAAAATCAAAATTTAAATTGCATGACCTTGAAGATCTCCAAATGCGCTGATATGCGCCATAAAAAAAAAATTTGCGCCACATTGATAACGGAGTTATCAGCCATCAAAATGGGGGGGGGGGGCTGGCGCGATTTTTCTCAAATATTAACATTTTTTCAAATTAATCATAGCTATCCTTCGTAACTTCAAATGCGCTCAAATGCGCAGCCACTAAAAATTTTTGCGCTAGTTAATTAACAAAGATAGCAATTTGGGGGGGGGGGCTAGTGTGACGCAGGTGTTAAATCTTCGACAGTGATCTGAAATTCAAAATTAAGCACATAGAGTGTTGACCGCCAAAATAAAAAGTTTGCAATTCGCAGTGATGAAGGTACTTTCGTATGGGGTTTCAAATGCACTCATATGCGCCATCAACATTTTTTGCTTTTCTTGAAAATTGCTCAAGATATGGAGGACGTAACATTTTGCAAAGTGATGTCCACCAAAATAAAAAGTTTTTAATCCGCATTGTTAAGGCGACTGTCGTATGGGGTTTCAAATGCGCTCATATGCGCCATCAAAATTTTCTGCATATCTCGAAAATTGCCCACGATATAGATGTCATAACATTTTGCAAAGTGATGACCAACAAAATAAAAAGTTCTAATCCGCAGTGATTAAGGGACTGTCGTATGAGGTTTCAAATGCGCTCATATGCGCCATAACAATTTTTAAAATATCTTGAAAATTGCCTAAGATATGGAAGTCATAATATTTTGCAAAGTGATGAGCACCAAAATAAAAAGTTTTTAATCCGCAGTGATGAGGCGACTGTCGTATGGGGTTTCAAATGCGCTCATATGCGCCATCGAAATTTTCTGCATATCTTGAAAATTGCCCAAGATATAGATGTCATAACATTTTGCAAAGTGATGACCAACAAAATAAAAAGTTTTTAATCCGCAGTGATGAAGGGACTATCGTATGAGGTTTCAAATGCGCTCATATGCGCCATCAAACTTTTTTGCTTAACTTGAAAATTGACCAAAATATGGAGTTCGTAACATTTTGCAAAGTGATGAGCAACAAAATAGAAAGTTTTTAATTCGCAGTGATGAAGCGACTGTCGTAGGGGGTTTCAAATGCGCTTATATGCGCCATAAAAATTTTTCACATATCTTGAAGGTTGACCAAGATATGGAGGTCATAACATTTTGAACAGTGATGAGCAACAAAATGAGAAGTTTTTAATTCGCAGTGATAAAGGGATTTTCATATGTGCTTTGTAATGCGCTCATATGGGCCATCAACATTTTTTTAATATCTTGAAAATTTCCAATATATGGAGGTCATACCATTTCGCAAAGTGAAGACCCACAAAAAAAATCTTCTAGTCGAAGGTGAATAGGATGAATAGGATTTCAAATGCACTCATATGCGCCACTTTCAAAATTAAGAAAAGACCATACTCAACCCCCCTTCTGGATGTAAAAAGATAGAGATCCTATCCTTTTGAATCATTTTAAATCTTTATGATCTACAGGATGTCCCAAAGTTCGCGCATACGGACCACATAGATTGAATATTGGTGAAAAACAAAAATCATATTTTAGAGCTCAAAAATGTTGAATACTCATTATTTTTCAAGATAAAAAAGGTCAAATGGCCAATCACGTTGCGCCTTTCAAAGTTAGGCAGTGGTGCTTCAATTTAAAAAAAATCCTCGACAGCAAGCCAATTCACGCTAAACAGTTTTCTCGTTCACAACAGTGACCTTCGAAAACAAGTTTGATGGTTTATTATTTTCAAATCACTTCACGTTTCGTCGTTGCGAATTTGTTTTCAAAGGTCACTGTTGTGAACGAGAAACCTGTTTAGCGTGAATTGTGTTGCTGTCGAGGATTTTTTTTAAATTGAAGCACCACTGCCTAACTTTGAAAGACGCAACGTGATTGGCCAACTTTGACCTTTTTTATCTCAAAAAATAATGAGTATTCAACATTTTTGAGCTCTAAAATATGATTTTAGTTTTTCACCAGTATTCGAGCAATGCGGTCCGTATGTGCGAACTTTGGGACACCCTGTATATTATATTTTTCTATCTCTCAATCAATCTGAACTCCCTTTATATTTTTCAATCTCCTTTTCCCTATCTCTTCTAATTCTCGATCTATCCGCGTCAATCTTTTTCTATCTTTCTTTCTATATAAATTCACTGTAAAAATGCATTCTGTAAAATTGGTCGAGCTACAGAGTCAACTGGGCAGCATAAAGGAACAATGGTTAACATTATAGGCGATGAGATAGAGAATAGGAGATTCAAAAACGATAGACAGGAATTTTGATTAACAGAGATAAAAAAACTTTGACTTTCATGGATACAGGATAAGATGAGACAGAGAATAGAGGATGGATGAAGATAGACGTGAATTTAGGTTGAAAAATAGATGGAAAATTATAGACATGATATAGGGAAGATGAGATTAGAAAAGATAGACGGGAATTTATATTGAAAGAGAGATAGGAAAATATTGACGAGTATATATAAAGGACAAGATAAGATAAAATAAGAGGGGGTTGAAAAAGATTGACGAAACTTTAGATTGACAGAGATATGGAAAAAGATTGACGTGGACAGATGAAGGATAGGATGAGATAGAGAAGAGGGGATTGAAAAAGATAGACTTGAATTTAGATTAACAAAGGGATAGAAAAAGATTGAGGTGGGTAGACAAAGGAAAAGGTGAGACAGAGAAGAGGGTATTGTAAAAGATAAACGTGAATTTAGATTGAAAAATAGATCGAAAAAGATTGACGTTGATAGATGAAGGATAGGATGAGATGGAGAAGAGCCCGTGTGGAAAAATGTCCTGGCGCTGGCCTGGCCCAGACCAGACTGTCTGGTTTCCAGTCTTGACGCTGTCCAGGCGGTCTGGCCTGGGCCTGGCCAAAAGTGCAACGTTTTTTCTGGCTAGCCCCAGGCTAGACCGTCTGCTCAGCCGCTAGTTATGGGATAAGAAATAAAGTCTTGTTTTGATAGTGTAAATCTCTTATTTTCTATCATTTTAAATACCTTGTACATTTTTTGAAATTTGTCCAAAAAATTTGCTGATCGAACTTAGAACTTTTCTTGTTCTTGGCTCGCTAATCAACGCCAAACCTGGACCAGACTTGACTTTCAAGGTGATAAGAAAAAAAGTCTTGTTTTGATAGTGTGAATTTCTTATTTTCTATCATTTCAGGCACCCTGTAACATTTTCGAAATATATCAAAAAAAATTTGCTGATCGAACTTAAGATTTTTTTTGTTCTTGGCTCGCTGATCAGCGCCAGGTCTGGGCCAGGCCAGACCTCCCAGACAGAACTTACAATTATTGATCTTGGCTGGCTGATCAGCGCCAAACCTGGACCAGACCAGACTGTCAAGATGATAAGAAATAAAGTCTTGTTTTGATGGGCTGAGCGAACTTAGAACTTTTTTTGTTTTTGGCTCGCTGATCAGCGCCAATTATGGGACACACCAGACCTTTCAGACAAGACGGTCTAGATAATGTCAGACCTGGGCCAGACTAGCGTCAGACCTGGGCCAGATAAGATCGTCCAGACTAGACAGTCTAGATGAATCCAGACCTGGGCCAGACCTGTAACCAGACTACCAGGACATTTTTCCACACGGGAGGATATTGAAAGAGATAGACATGAATTCATATCGAAAAATAAATAGAAAAATATTGACGCGGATAGATCGAGGATAAGAAGAGATAGGGAAAAGGAGATTGGAAAAGATAAAGGGAGTTTAGATTAATTGAGAAATATAAAAGTATTGACGTTGATAGAAGGAGGGTAGGATGAGATAGAGGAAAGGAGATTGGAAATGAAAGACGTGAATTTATATAGAAAAAAAAAGAAAAAGATTGACGCGGATAGATCGAGGATAAGAAGAGATAGGGAAAAGGAGATTAAAAAACATAAAGCGAGTTTAGATTGATTGAGAGATAGAAAAATATAATATAGATCATAAAGATTTAAAATGATTCAAGAGAATAGGATCTCTATCTTTTTACTTCCGGCAGGGGGGTTGAATATGGTCTTTTCTTAATTTTGAAAGTGGCACATATGAGTGCATTTGAAATTCTATTCATCCTATTCACCTTTGACTAAAAGCTTTTTTTTTAGGTCTTCACTTTGCGAAATGTTATGACCTCCATATATTGGAAATTTTCAAGATATTAAAAAAAAAATTTTGATGGCCCATATGAGCGCATTACAAAGCACATATGAAAATTCCTTTATCACTGCGAATTAAAAACTTCTCACTTTGTTGCACATCACTGTGCAAAATGTTATGACCTCCATATCTTGGACAATCTTCAAGATATGCGAAAAATTTTTATGGCGCATACGAGCGCATTTAAAACCCCATACAACAGTACCTCCATCACTGGGGATTACAAATTTTTTATTTTGATGGTAATCCCTTTTTTAAAATGCTATGACCTACCTTTTTTGGGCAATTTTCAAGATATTTCGAAAATTTTGATGGCGCATATGAGCGCATTTGAAACCCCATACGACAGTCGCCTCATCACTGCGGATTAAAAACTTTTTATTTTGGTGGTCACCACATTGCAAAATGTTACGACCTCCATATCTTGGGCAATTTTCAAGATATGCAACAAATTTTGATGGCGCGTATGAGCGCATTTGAAGCCCCATACGAAAGTGCCTTCATCACTGCGGATTAAAAACTTTTTATTTTGTTGGTCATCACTTGGTCATCACTGTGTAAAGTGTTAAAACCTTCGTATCATGGACAGTTTTTAAAGTTTGCAAAAAATTTTTGTGACGCATATGAGCGCATTTGAAAACGAATAACTCCATGTCCTTAATTTTAAATTTCAGATCACTGTCGAAGATTTAACACCTGCGTCACACTAGCCCCCCCCCCAAATTGCTATCTTTGTTAATTAACTAGCGCAAAATTTTTTTGTGGCGGCGCATTTGAAGTTATGACGGATAGCTATGATTAATTTGAAAAAATATTATTATTTTAGAAAAATCGCGCCAGCCCCCCCCCCCATTTTGATCGCTGATAACTCGGTTATCAATGTGGCGCAAAATTTTTTTTTTTGATGGCGCATATCAGCGCATTTGGAGATCTTCAAGGTCATGCAATTTTAATTTCGATTTTTCAAATGGGGGGGGCTGGCGTGTCATCAGCCCCCCCCCCCACACGTAACACCTGCTATAACTCCTAGAGTTTTGTGGCGCAAAATTTTTTACCGGTGGCGCATATGAGCGCATTTGCGGCGCAATTCAGTGGGCTATAAAAAACCCAAAAATTAAGAGTGGGGGGGGCTGGTGTAACTGACCTTATTTTGGGGCTAAATTTGAATGTCACTCGTCTCTCAGCCAATCTCGGCTCTCGCAGACATTCCAATCACAAATTATGGGAAATCCCTCCCCAACTATTCCCCAAAAGCTTCAGTGTATGTGAAAGTGTAAGTACCTGCGTTACTCACTGCGCAGGCGTGACTGTCACGAACGTCGGCTATATAAACAAGGCCGACGAATAACAATAAGTCAATAACCAATCGTTGCTGTTCGGTGGTGGATTGCAGTTTTGCACAGGTTTACGTCCGCACCCTAGCACCGTAGAGCTGAGAGGGACTCCTGGTAGTCAACCGCCTGATTTTTGTAGCCGACGCTCGTGACAGACGCTCATCTCCATTGAATAACGAAAGCAATTTACAAATTTTCAGGAAAATGAGGGTGCCCGATTGAATAAGGGCAAATGGAATATTTTACTGAGTTTTATTGAAAATTTTCAAAGTTCCCTAGTTACCAAATTCACATGCACGACTGTCGTGACGTCAAGCATAGAAGCCCCGAGAGTTCGGAGTCTAAGTCTACGCAGCGAAGACTTCCAACTTGACAGTGGATAAGGCCTACTGGGGATACCAGTGAAAAAAACAAAACACACCTAGAACTTTTTTTATAAGTGGTGCAGAAAAAAATTTAATTAGAGAAATATATTCTAGATGAAGAAGCGCAAAATTATTTAACTAATTTATTTTCTCTCATATTCTACCTTGACTGAAATTCCTGCCAGTCTACCACTGGCAACCATCCGACGAAGGTGACAGCTTGGATTGTTCAGTACTACTGTTACCAAGAAGGGCCAGCCACCTATTCTAAATGCTCTGATCAAAATTGATCTACTTTTAGATGTCGCTGTTAGGAAGCTTCATGTTTCCATCGTTGGGCTCGTCATGAAGTGCCGAGCCAGAGTCAGGGTCTAAACAGGGCAGTAACATCGACGCGCAGAGAGTCATGTAATCCCTGAACGCTGTACAAGCCGAGCGACTGTCGTACCATAACTCTCTCGCCTTATGCGACCTATTGCTTCAATTACATAAATAATCGAATATCATGACACCGGCCATATAAGCCGGCTTGACGACCACCAAGAATCAATCGAGGCTCTACAATGGAAAAGCACAGTGGATTATCATCGCTGCCTCAAAAGTGGCGAGCCAGGGTCTACGCGGCGCAGTAATATCTCTGCCTCGAAAATGCCGAGTCAGCCTCTTCTGACAAGAATTTTAAAAACATTGTCGAGAGCTGAAAAATGTGTCCACAGCAAAACAAAAAATGGCATAGTTTTATTTTGGCTAGGCTATACGTATTTTCAGTCACCCGTTACAATTTAAACAGTCGCTTATTTTATACCACTCTAGAGTATATACTTATAAATTTTCAATAACAAAAGAAATTATTTATCTTTTATTTTTATTATTTTCCGGCACAGTGGCGACCATTGGATGAAAAAAACGTATCTCAACTCTCCCTACAGGATCTTTATCGTTTTAAAAAATCCCTTTTAAGATTCCCTGTCATTTCATGTATATTTGCATCATTTTACGAAAAATAAAGGCTGATACCATTGTACATTGATACCATTCTACAGTATTGTGGAATCATATAGCATGAGACAACGGATCGATGTTAAGATCGTATCAGTCTTTTATGGCTGACAATAAATCTGTACTGTGATAGTCGAGAAGAATTTATTAGCCTATATACATAGGACATTAAAAAACACACTTTTTCAGGCAGATGCTTATCGAGGCTTAACGCCAAGAAAATTACCGGCTCAGTCACATTAAATTAGTCAGATTAACTTCACTGATTCCCTGTCGCATTCCTTATATATCATACAATCCGGAATAATGTACACAAAAAAGTTTTTTTTTTGTAGAGCTGTTTTTGATTATTTTATTTGTATCTGAAATAGAAGGAAAATAATTTATTTAGTTTTCAACAGTTATCAAATGAATGAGTGGATGCTAATTGGAATAGTGTTTCAGTAAGCACTTCTATTAATAATTAGCAGTAATTTAATTACTGAACTATAAGTGGTACGTATAATTAAATTATTTTTATTGGTTTATAGTTTGACTATAAATTAGTATAAATGCTTACTAAATAACTATTTATATTAGCATTTCTACTCTTTCGATTGGTAACCCATAAGTGAATTGGTAAAAAATTGAATAGTTGCGGCTTATTAAATTAGTAGAATTTGACTATGAATTAATAGAAATGGTTAATGAAGCACTATTTTAATCACTATCTTTACTAATTTATTTGGTTATCCAATTATAAGCCCATGGGTAACTAAATGAATTAGTAGATGTTGACTACACATTAATAAAAAAATTGCTAATTATCGCAGATCAACATTAACAATGCAATATAAATGAGACGTATAATTGCTCAAGGATTTTTGGTTGCTTCACACGAATCTGAAATTGAAATTTTTCTATCAAGAAAAAATTTTTGAGATAATTGAGGTCAAATGTACCAAAGAGAGTGTGTTTGCCATTTTCAAAAAATAATGCCGAGCAAATATGGTCTGTTAGAGACTTTAAAAAGGACTTAAATTAATGGTTAAGTCTTGAATGTCAACATAATAATATCAGTTTTTATGAGCAAATTTTATTTAAAGCGCAATTTTGATTTTTTGGAAATCATGTTTGAACCCGTGCGTTTGAAAGTTACAAAAATGCTGCACCCAAACATAATTTTCGACAAATATAAAAAGCTCTTGGAATTAAATTTGCTCACAATTTTTGTTGATTCTATCTTAAAGTTCAAGGTTTAAGCATTGATTTGAAACTGTACATGGTTAAAAACGCGATTTTTTGCATTTTTTCCATTTTTGTAGATTTTTTTGCGTAGAGAGGGGTAAACGTTGAAAAATAATTAATTTTTATATTTAGGATTTTTGTTTGAAAATATTTGGAAGAATGGAGAACAATATTTGAGTTAATTCAGAAAGTGTCCTTGCTGGTCTAAAAAAAGATTTTGGTTGATTTAACCAAAACTTATATTTCATCTAACCATAAAAGACTCAGCACAATTTACATTGCAACTGGCTTACCACGGAATTGTGTCATCTTGTGTGAATTATTTAGTAGTTTATTTATCTACTAAATATCGCAAGACAAAATAATTCCACGACAAGTCATTTGCAATATAAATTGTGCAGTATCCTTTCTTTATTTGATTCGAAAAATTGTTCTGTTATTTTATCGAAGACTTTTCCACGAAATCTTAGGTAATCACGCAGGTTCAATTTATCTTACGTATTCTTCACAGAATCACTTAATCCCAATGGATTCTGTTTCCAGATCACTTATTTTTATAAGGATCACCGATATGCAAACGAATTACACTTTCATGTTTTTCGCGACGCTACGAACATTTGTACATGGACCGTCATCTTGGAACACGCGATTATACCAAGTGCGCATGTCAACAAAATATTTTCGTTGAATCAACAAAATCTTTGGCTTGATTCTAGTAAAATTCTCCCTCAAATTATTTGTTATTTAACCATAACATTTGGTTGAATCGATAAAATATTTTCTAAAATCAACAAAACGATTTAACCAAAAACTTTCATTGATCGAAGCAAACAAATTTGGTCAACTGAACAAAAACTTTATTTATTTATCCAAAATGTTTTCTGCGGTGGTAATGAGAAAATTATGAGTGGGAGAGGATGATTTTCCAAGGAGAATAAGAATGTATGAAACACCAGTGGCATGTATAATGATGTGTGGAGTAAAAGGTTAGGGGTGGAAAGAATATGAGGAGGTGGAAAGAGTGCACGAAAAATATATTTAAAGGACTCTGGAATAAGACAAATGCGTACCATGGTATATAGTGTTAGAAGAAGTAAATATAGAGAAAATTAAAATGAGAACAGGAAATATGGCATGTACATAACTAAATATATATGAGGAGAAAGTATTGGAATGATAATTGGGCATAGGGGGAGAAAAGGAAATGGAAGAAAGAGAAAGGTGCTTTATTAGAAATTGACGGTGAAGGGAATTAGTGAGTAGAACTAGTAGCATAATATTTGAAAATGAAAGGAGCAAGAGGATCCTCAAACTTAATTGGGCCTGCTGTGTGAGAGAGGCAGAGCAAGATTAAAGCATTGGCTAAACGATTTTGAAAAAAGATAAAGAAAGCATGACAATGGGAAAGATCCCGCATGAAAACATGGGTGGTGGATTGGTTGAGGGAACTGAAAAGATAGAATGAGTAAAGAAGGGAGAAAGATGGGAAAATAAATAATATTGGTGGCAATGGAAATTGAGAAAAGGATGTAAAATTAATAATTAGTATAAAGAAAAACAAGCTATGTAAGCAAAAGGCAGAAATGGAGAAAACAAGTGAAAGAAATAAAGCGAGGAATAATCACGAGGCACAACGTAAAGATGATAAGTAAAACCGATGCGTTAGGGCGAAGATAGGAATGCGAAGCGTAGTCAGTGCGTTAAGTTGTTAAGTTATTGCGATACGTTAAGGCGATTAGTTAAGGCATTGAGTTAAGGAAAGTGATATTTAAAAGAAAAGCCGCGATAATAATGAGTACAGACGAGAAGCACATGTAAATAAGTGAAAACACAAAAGGAGCAAGTAAGAATGAGAGGTAAATGATGGAATGGAGAAGTGCAAAAAATGTGACCTATGACTATATGGTGGACAGTGATGGGTACGTTATTTTTTAAAAGGAACTAGTTATAGTTACCGTTACATAACGAAAAAAGTAACTAGTTATCTTTATAGGTACCGATTCAAAATGTTACTTTTTCTCAGTTGCATTTCCCAAAAAAAGTAACTATCGTTACTTTTTTAGTTACTTTTGTATTTTAGAAATACATATCTAAATTTAATTTTTACAAAACTTCATTCATAAATTTCAAGTGATAGTTGTTACATTTTTTAATGAGAGTCGTAGGTTAGTCATGACCCACAAAATATTTCTAAGACAAAGAATGTTTTAGAACATTTTGAATTTCAGTATAGAAGAAAAATTTCAGCTTTCCTATTTTGGGATATAAATTTACTATATTCTAAGACTAACAAAAAACTTTTTTGGAAGACGTTGAATTTTCAACAAAATATATGAATTTTCAACTAAAAAGGATAAATTTTCAACTACAAAAGGATCAATTTTCAACCAAAACAGACATATCTTCAACAAAATACACGCATTTTCAAATGAAAAAAAAAATATCCAACTAAATAGTTGAATCTTCAACTGAACAATATACATTTAAAAAAAAAGCGGAATGGTTGAATTTTCGTTTTAAAAATTAATGTTTAACCAAAAAAAATGTGTAACAAAATAGTTAATTTTTCAACGAAAAAGATGAATTTTCATCTAAAATGGTGAATCTTCAACAAAAAACAAAAACATTTTTAGCAAAAAAGATTTTCATTTTGAATCAGGTACAGTTGAACTCAACCAAAAAAAGAAGATTTTGCAACGAAATAGGTACATTTGAAACCAAAGAGATGAATGTTTAAGCAGGAAGATAATTTTTTACCAAAGAAAGACGAACTTTTAACAAAATACATTAATTTTTTTTTAATTAAAAAAATAATTTCGAACGAAAAAATATCACTTCTTAGCAAAAAATGTAATAGTTGACATTTCAACTAACAAATATTTGTATTTTAAATAAAAAAACAGTTACATTCAACCAACAAAACAATTTTTCAACAATATAGTTGAATTCGCAGTCAAGCCACAAGAAAATCAACCAGACTTTTGAAGTTTCAAGCCAAAAAGGTGAACTTTCAATAAAAAAGTTGATTTTCAACCAAATAATAAAATTTATATTCAAAAATATGAATTATGAATGAAAAATGTAGTAGACGAAATTTCAACCAAAAGAGATAAATTTTCAACAAAATTGTTTAATTGGAAACCAAAGAGATGAAATATCAACCAAGAAGATTAATTTTTTTACCAAAGAAAGACGAATTTTAAACAAAATATCTGACTTTTCAACTAAAAAAGATCAATTTTCAAACAAAAATGTCATACTTGAATTTTTAATTGAAAAAATTAATTTTCAACGGAAAAGATGAATCCTGAACTAAAAGTGTAATAGTTCATATATTTCAAAAACAACAAATTTGATTTTAAATCAAAAACAGATTAATTCAACCAAAAAACTAATTTTTAACAAAACAGTTGAATTTTTAATCGAATAAAATGATTTTCTTTCAGAATCGTTCAATTTCAAACAAAATAATCAAATTTTCAACCAAATAATCAAATTTTTTACCAGAAAAGATGAATTTTCAATTGAAATAATAAGTAAAATAACTGAAATAGTTGAATTTCCTGTTGAAAGATTCATCATCAACCAAAGAGAAATGAATATTTAACTCTGAAATTATTTTTTATTTCTTTTTAAGTGTTTCTATAGATTTTAGAAAATGTTGAATCCCAGGGTGGGAAAAAAATTTCAATTTTCCTATATTGGGCTTTAAATTTCTATGGCTATCTGGGACCACAATTTGAATAGTGAAAATGAAGAAATAGTTGGAAAAGCAATACAATTGATTGAATGTTGTAAAAAAGACTTGTGAACTACATTTCGAAAGTAACTAAAAAAATAACGGTTTTTATAGTTACTGTTACTGAAAAAATTTAATTAGTTACCAATTCGTTACTTACTTACAAAAGTAATTTCGTTACCACTATCGTAACCAAAAAAAAACTAGTTACAGTAACTAGTTAAAAGGAACTAGTTACTTCCCATCCCTGGTGGTGGATATAGAAATACTTACTGAGACAATTAGTAAACGACTGCGAACTATTTAAATTCATCCATAATTTTTTTCCCATAGAATTTTTTTTTAAATTTTTCAAAATTTAAATATTCAAATCCATGCAGAAAACAGAAGATACAATCTGATTGAACTACAATTTCGAGGGCAAATACAACTTGCACCCATTATTAGAATATGCTACTCAAAAAAAGGTTTTTTTTTCGATCGACCCCCTAAAAACCCTACGTAGTAATGGACACTCCCTTAGTGATTTTCTACTGATTCAGTTTTAGTGCATATCCCACATAGCACACGCCCCGAAAAAACCAGATCTGTCCCAGGTTTAGATCTATGCTTTTCCCGTAAAAAACCTGGGAAAGATCTCGCTTTTCCGGGAAGTATGCTATGTGTGTATTATTTTTCATAGCAAATCTATTGAAAATTCGAGTTTCGGTACCAGTAGAGCGGGTTGAAACACGGTGTTTGCATCCCTAGGGTTGAAACATTTTGTTTCACCCAATCTACAGGTATCGAAACTCGAAGTTTCAATAGAGGCGCGATGAAAAAACATTTAAATCAGTTACAAAGATGTCTTCACTCTCGAAATAATACTGACCCTAATTATTACATGAATATTTTTATTGTGATGCATAATAAGTATATTGAAAAGTGTAAAATTGTTATGATAATTTTTTGAAGGGGGAAATTGTGGAGATAAAGATTTTGAGGATCTGAACTTGATTTGGTAGAAAGTTGATTTTGAGAGTACACTGCCTCAAATCAATAAGAAAGTAGTATACTATTAGAATACTTTTTACTCAAACTTTAAAAAATGCCTATAAGCTGAAGATATAGACTCGTACACGGCGCTGCCAGCATATAGGCTCATATTGAATTGAGGCCTCGATTTTCCTTCTTTTAAAAACAAGCAAATTAGAATTTCTAAAGTGAAATTCCAAACTAATTTCCAGTTAGTGGATATAAGTACAATAAGTTTCTGAAAAAGTTCCACCTCACATACAAAATACTGTTTTAGGTCGTGACCCAGTTGACCCAGCAGGTAATCCGTAGCAAAAAACACGATTTTTTCCGATAATAGAGGATTTAAGTCAGCATTCATAAATTTAACTCAATTTTGACAGGAAGTGCAAACATTCCCTTTCACGAACAATATCCCTTCATATTTCATCTATTTTTCCAGCGAACAATTTTTCAAACGCCGACATGGGTAGTGAACCTTTCTTTGATTTGAAATACTATAAAGCTCATTTACATTAACTTGTAAAAAATATATTTACCGAGAGAAAAGTTTACGTAATCTTGAAATATGAAGACTGTTGACAAATTAAACGTTAATGAATCATTTAATTTCGAGACAAAAAAGGTAAATGAAGCCATTACATTTCGCTAAGAAGAAAATTAAGTTCAGTGCTGTTTAGCAATTATTTCTTTCTGTTTGAAAAACATATGAGCGTATGTATAGATCTAGAACCTTTCACTTTTATGTCCCTCAATGATATTTAAGTAATTTTAGTAAACTAAAAAGAAATTTTCGTTTCGGGATATTATTTATAGTTTACAGTATACTTTAAAAATTTTTTTAAATAGATTAATGATCCAGATGAAAAGTAACTGAAGTTTGAATTTTCGTTTTTTAATGAAGTCAGCTTGTCTCGATCTATATTTTGTTATGCTTTTACAAGCTTTTATTTGACTTGCTATGTGGGCATGTTTGTAACAGTTAAATCTTTCACTTCAATTTTGACACATTTCCACATATCCAATCGACTTTAAACTTTGCAAACACATGTATTTCCGATTACAATACAAAGTTTCATCAAATTTAAGTTAAAAAAATGATGATACATAATTATATTAAAGTTGAATTGGCACGACTTCCCATTCAAACGCTAAACCCCCTCATCTTCTAAAAAACGTTTCTATTACTTTCATAAAACGCAAAAAATATGCGCATCCAAGAAAACTTCTCAATGAATGTATGTGTGCATGTGTGTATATAGGTAGTGTCTATGCGTCCAGCCACAAGCCACGTCCCCTTCGCTTTTCCAACTCACCCTACAAAATTGTTTTTTAATGACAATACATAATTCTATTAAATTTGAGTCGCCACGACTCCCACTTCAAACGTGGGAGTCGTTTCTTCATAATTAATATGAAAACGCCAAAACAAAATATTCTTCAGAAATAAATAAGAAGTTGATACATAAGAGTGACATTACAGTTTAACAAAACCTAATAATAATATTTAATATATAATTCAAATTAATTAAGATTAATATATATATATATATATATTACCAACGGCCATGCCACGCTGAAAAAACCAGTTCTCGTCAGATCACTGAAGTTAAGCAGCGTTGGGCGCGGTTAGTACTTGGATGGGTGACCATTCGAGAATACTGTGTGCTGTTGGCATATTATGGGTGTGGTGAGCCCAAACTTGTAGTTATTTATAACTACAAGAAAACTATCCACCTAGAAACACTACCCGAATCGGGTAGTGTCACGCCTACCCTGAAAGGGAAATGGCTTAATGGTATAATATATTAAATTAAATTAATCATATAGTTTACTGAAGAGTATATTTTTTAATAACATATATTGTGAAATATGGTGTAATAAAGATTGCATAATTGCGAAAGACTTAAAAACATAAAATAATTCATATTAAAAATAATTTTCAAAAAACAAGCTTTTATTAAAATGAAATAAAAAGACTGAAAATAATTCGGTAATCACAAAGAGATGGAAATGTGTAAGGTTTACAGAAAATTATACGTAATACTAGAAACGACGAATATAATAATGCAAGTAACACTGAAAATGGCTCGAATAATAATAATTATTATTATTATTATACCATTAAGCCATTTCCCTTTCGGGGTAGGCGTGACTTGCTCGGTTGGAAAATAGTAATAATAATAATAATAATTTTGTCCCGTGGAGAGGTAAATGCTCCACTGATACTGGACGACCACACTCTGATTGAGGCGCTGACCAATGAAGAATCGTACATGCACCTTGGCATATTGCAGGCGAGGGGTCCGCTCCACTCTGCAATTAAAAAAGCGCTTGAGCCTGCTTTTTCGGGTCGCCTTAGTCGGATTTTGGCGTCTGGCCTCAGTGCGAAGAACATCACAAAGGCAATTAACACCGATGCCATTCCTCTTCTAACATACTCTTTTGGTTTGGTCACCTGGTCCATGACTGACCTCGAGAGGCTTAACAGAATCATCCGCGTGAAAATGTATGAGCACCGAATGCACCATGAAAGGACAGCTGTAGAGAGAATAGTTTTGCCACGCAAGCTTGGAGGCAGAGGGATTTTGGATGTTCGTCGATTGTGTGACTCTCAGGTAACGCAATTGCGCGAATCTTTCCAAAACAGGACTAACATCTCACTCTACAACTATATCGGTAGAGTTGACCTGTACACCCCCTTAAAACTGGCAAATGTTGACTTCCAGAACATCGGACATCTCAACGCTGAACAGCTACCTGCTCAGTGGCTAGGTAAACAGTTGCACAAACAACACCCCCAAACATTAGATCTTCCTTGCGTGGATAGTGATGCCTCAAACCTCTGGTCAAGGCGGGGAGAACTCTTTCCGGAAACGGAAGGATTTGTCATTGCCATCCAGGACAGGGTAATCAAGACGAGGAACTACCAAAAACACATCCTCAATATGGCAGCAGTTATTGACACATACCGCCTTTGTGGAAATCCCAATGAGAACATCGAGCACATCATTGATGGCTGTACGATGCTTACTTCGCAAGAATACACGCGCAGACATAATGATGTTGCTGGGATTATTCACCAACGAATTTCCCTGAACACTGGTTTACTGGAGAGATTTGAGCCTTGCTACAAATATAGCCCAGTTAAAGTACTAGAGAACGAACACCATCTCCTTTACTGGGACAGGACTATTCTGACTGACCATTGAGACGTACACAATCGTCCAAATGTCCTTTGGTTAGATAGACGTGCTCAACTCGTGAGAATAATAGACATAAGCGTTCCCCTAAACAACAACATTAGACTCCGATATACTGAGAAGATCCAGAAATATTTAGAGCTGAAGCGGGAGATCCTGACCGTGTGGAGGGTGAACAAGGTCACCATCCACCCGGTTGTGATCTCCTCCACTGGAAACGTTCATGCCTAATTCAGAAGGCAGTATTGCTGAACACGTGCCGCATCGTCCGGAGTTTTCTGGGAGCGAACAATGATAGCGGCTGAAATCGCCTTCTGTGGCCATCCCGCGTACACGACAGATGACTGTGATAAACACATTTTCAATTTTCGACTTTTACTTTTTGACTTTCAATTTGTGACCTTTTTTCATACATGTGTATGTCCGTGTGCGTTTGTGAAGTTGTGTTTGTCTCCTGAAGTTTAAGTTAAAATAAAGTTAATATTCCGAATCGTTAGTCTCAGTCGTTGGCATTGAAACTAGCGTTTGTAAGAAAGATGGATCCCTATAAATGGGCTCTACAGAATGAATGTTGGATCCATGTAGGGCGCTCCAGGATGAATGTTTGGATCCCTATAAACGTGCTCTCCAGTATGAACGTTGGATCCCTATAAACAGGCACTCCAGGATGAATGTTGGAACCCTCTAAACGGGCTCTCCAGGGTGGATGCTGGATCCCTATAGGGCTCTCCAGTGCGTTTGTGGGATCCCTATAGACGGGCTCTCCAGTGTATATAGTCGCGAATTATGACGAACGCGCAAGCAGAATATAGAGTTCCGAAACAACGACTGAAATCAACGAATCTACTAATCACATGCCGCTTTTCGCGACCGTGTTTAGTAGCGAAGTACCAGGTCATGAATTGCAGTCAGCCACGTTGCTTTGGGCTAAGTCCCCAATGCAATGAATTATGCGTTTACGACACCAGTATTGCACAGTGCCACCCACAATAGGCCTCTCTCGGATGGAGGCCATGGTTCAGTTGGGAGTGGCAATAGGACAGAACCGAGGCGACGACCACATAATGGCCCTGGACAAACGCGAGAACATCGATTTAAATGATCGGACCAACTCACACATTCCACCCGTTTCAGCAAGACCACCTTTGCAGATAGCCGATAATACCAACATGAAAAGTAGGAGATCTATCTACCAAAAAGTCTTTCTCAGGATGAACAAATTAGCTGAAGCTAATACTGCTCTCCCCGATTTGCTCCCCGAAGATGTTAATCTCTGGAATCTGAACTGTGTAGTTTACGAGAAGGCGGTCTCTCTGCTCAGCGACAATAGAAGTAACGATACTTAAGTACGCCTGAGTAAGACTCACGAGCGTATTGCACAGCTTCAGTTTAAAATTGAAACGGCGAGAAACGGTTGATCCTTCCTGACCCACTCTTCTGTATTCTCCTTCTTGCTTTAGATAACACCCGTATTTTGTCCAAAATCTACTGCTTGATTGTTAGCAGCTTTTACTTGTTCAGTGTGTAATGGTAGATCTTCAGTTCGTGGGCAAACTTTTCGACCATTTCCTGAAACGGCTTACCAGATATAATTTAGTCAATTGCACACTGAACACGGGACGCATTCTGTCTACATCTTGCCCATCCAATCTTCTTATTCAGTTGATGCAAGCGTCTTTTTTGGTCTCTTGATCCATCGGTGGAGTCGGCCGTCAATTTGAATCAGCCAAAGCTCTCGTCGCACCATAAACTGAACAATTGATGGTCTAGAGGACGGACTCTACCGAGATATCCTTACGAAGGAGGTCTCCATTTCAGCCATATCTTGAGGCTTTTAGGAGGAACCTGGCTTTTTCATGTAGCTGTTAGGAAAGCGCTCTGCGTTCCTATTCTCTGGGTCTTTCTGGCACCACAAAGTCATTTAAATTATTTTCAGCACTTCGAACACTAGGATGATCGGCACCGTTCGCCATATCCGTGAAGATACCGCAACAACCATGAAATATCGAACTTTTGTTTAATAGAATCTTTTGGTCATCATTTGGTCATGTTAGGAAACCAAATTTTGTCGTTTTGACGGAAAAACTGAAAAAGATATTGAGGTTTCAAAATTGGAATGATAACTTCACGCTGCACAACAAATTTTATTGTTTAAAAAAAATTATTTTACCAATCGTTTTGACGTCGTTTGACCGCGTTTGGAAACTTACTCTTAGCGTTTCGCCGTCGAAATTATGTGAGTTATCGAATAAAAAAGTCATTAGCACCATACTCGCGAGCGGCGCCTTATCAAGTGGTAGTGACCTTCTTTGGCTAGCCATGTCCTTAAATATAATATGATGAGTCAGACATCCCGAAAAGAAATTTTTTCAAAAAATCAAATTTTTAGAAGACATGCATGATTTCAGCCCTTTTTCATTCGTATGAAGCGTGGCTAAAGTTCTACATTTTATAAATTTTGAAAAATTGAGACGTTTGATGACGACTGACCAAAGAAGGTCAACACCACTTGAGAAGGCACCGCTCGATAACTCGATACCTCACACAATTTTAAAGTCCAAACGTCAAAAGTGACTTTCTAAACATGAACAAACGACATCTAAACGATTGGTAAAAGAATTTAAAAAAATAAATAAAATTGGTTGTGCAGCGTGAAGTTGGCACTCCAATTTTGAAAACTCAATATCTTTTCGAGTTTTTCCGGCCAAACGATAAAATTTTGTTTCCAAACTTGATCAAATGATGACCAAACGATTCCATTAAACGAAAGTTGGATATTTTATGGCTCTTGTACTAACTCTTCACGGACATCTGTTTGCCGACCCATTGTCAGGCGCTCTGCGCGAGCGATCGTTTCGAACCGCACCTAAAAATTGTTGGTGGTTTGGTGATGCCATTCTTGTTCGCACGAGCAGCTAGGGAAAGGGTTCGTCCAACCTTGTAGAGCACCACATGAAAGGATAAGGATGCATACTCTGAGAGGTCGCCCGGTATCGCGGATGTGCAAAACTGTCACCGGTTCGTAACCTCAAAGCCATACCCGCGTGCGATAAACATGCCAAGGCACTTGCGAGATGGATGCAAAATGCTGTCATCCTTGGGTCGCTCCGTATCTTCGAGACACACAAGGGTTTCGCCGGCCTGTCGTTGCGATTTCGTCGTGCCCTGTGGCCACCCATCTTACGATATATATATATATATTACACTTGCACAAATTGTTTCCGGGGCAGTAGAACGGACACTTTTACCTGTGGTGAGATAAATTACGAAATTGAGGAATTTGATCATCCCAATGAACCTTGGTGCATATGTCGTCATTCGGCAGTAAATTTTCTATTTTGAATGGGAATTTTGGTAAAGCACTATATTCAAGTGTTTTTCCTCTCGTTGCACCTTCCTATTGAGAACGGTCATTTTTCTAACCTATTTTGCAACTTGTGTTATTTAAAATGCTAGTTATTGCAACTACGGTTTTATTATTTATTCTGTAAATATCACTTTTTCCTATCTTCAATTTTCCATCTAAAATATTAGTCTTTCCAAACCTAAATGGCAATTATTAAGTTTTGAGTATATTTATAATTGATATGGAAAAAGTATTTCTTCACATTGCTGTTGTAATTAATACTATTTTCTCGACTATATCCTAGATTACCATCGAACTCTTGTAGGAATAAATATTATAATACCAATAGATTTAATGCCCTCACGATGATTTATTATAATAAATTTAAAGGAGGTTTTTCAGGTTTCAATCGTGTACAAAACTACGAATCTTGCCGACGTTTCGTTAACATTGCAGCTCACGTCTTCAGGGCTGATCTAAAACTGAAGTTTCAGGTTATGTTGTTCTTATATATATTTTCTACGATGCCTGTGATTGGCCAGAGCGCCCCCTGTTGTGGGTTGGTTGAACTTGATTGGCCAATCAAGTCTTTTTTTAAAAACCCGGGAGGACGGAAAGCCAAATCGGATTGGTATTTTATCCATTGTCGCTATTGATGTTATTAGGGTGCTTCAAGATTTCGATTGCTTCTCTATGTTTTCTTGGAAAAATATTGTACGTTTTTGCGATGACATGCGTTTTGTCAAATAAAATGCTATGTCCTATTTCGATATGATGCTCAGCTAGTGCTGATTGCGTGAAATGTTTTAGCCTGACTTTACGCTCATGTTCCATTACACGTTGGCTCACCGCTTTCCCAGTTTCTCCAATATAGACTTTGCCACAAGAACACGGTATTTTATATACTCCCGGATCACTGAGTGGTGCCTTTTATTTTTCGGGTTCTTTAGAAGTTGTCCTATTTTCGTAGGTGATTTAAATATAGGTTTCTATGTTGTGCTTGTTGAGAATTCTTCCTAATTGTTCTGTGATACCTTAAATGTAGGGTGCACTGCAATGTTCACGAAACGTCGGCAAGATTAGTTGTTTTGCATAAGATTCAACCCCAAAAAACCTTCTTTGAATTTATTATAATTTATCCTCCTGAAAGCAATAAATCTATTATTAGAGAACTGTACGGCGATAGTTTTCTTACTAAAACTAACACTTTTAGTAAGCTCAGGTCTTCTCAAGCTAAGCCACTAACATCTTTCGCTTCCTTAAAACGGTGTAGGGACAACAACATCGTCCCAAAATTCTTACAGTTGAAAAACCATTTGGGAACATCTAAATCCAAATCAATTGTGCATAAAACAAGTTTGCTTCTCTTGGAAGAAAGAATACAACATAGCAAATTTCTCTTGCACACTACCTCCAAAAAACTATTAAAACTTCACCTTTTCCTATCAAACACTCTCAGATTTGACATTTGGTCTATATTGGACCGCATATCATTTGACCAATCCCAGCGGATTAAAGATCTTTCCACACCAAAAAAAAGGCAAATTACTACCAGTAAGGCACACCCCACTAACTAACACAGTAAAAAACCTCTCTAGCCATCCTCTCAGCAATGAAATGATGTCAGCCTTATCTAAAGGACATAATTTTGCAGTAGCTCCCTCCAAAATCCCAAAAGAAGAAATTATCAGTAATTTGGAAGCCACATTATGAGGACTTTACTTTCAAAAGGGCATATATCCACTTTTGAAAATTATTTGCTTTTTTTGCGTTGATCGTATCTTTAGGATGAGCCCTACCAACCTGTGCATCAGTTTCCTTTAAAAGGCTTTCTCTCCCATAATAAAAGTGAATTAAACATTTGCTTTGCCACCAAAATAGCATGCATACAGTCTCTGGATTATGAGATAATGAGAATCCAAACTTCTGGTAATTTGGTACGTGGTCTAGGACCAAAATAATGTACTAACCCGGAAAAACCAATTCTTTTTATAAATGCTGTGAAACGTTTTTCTCGATTTCCGAACAAAAACCAAAAGTGAATATATGCCCTTTTGAAACTAAACTCCTCACCCTTCCACCCGAAAAAGCGAATTACATACAGCGTAAGAAGGCCAAAATCTTACGCCAAGCCCAACTTCCCTCCTCAAACTTAACAAAACAAGAAAAACCAGCAATTAAAGAACTCAAGCGAAATATAGACATCATAATATTACCCACAGACAAAGGCAATACAACAGTAATAATGAATAAAGAAGACTATAATAATAAAATTATGGACATTCTAACTGATGATACATATAATAAACTTGAACAAGACCCCAGAAAAACAATAGTCAGCAAAACAAAAACCCTTCTAAAAGACTCCCAAAAATTCACAAAAATGATATTCCACTCAGACCGATCGTCAGCGCAATAAACTCACCAACTTACAACATAGCACGCTTCCTCGCTAAAGAACTGAATCCTTTCACAGGAAACTCTATCACACACGTCCAAAACTCTTTTGACTTTATCAGAAACATACAACAGATTCACATTCAACCCCAAGACATCCTAGTGAGTTTCGACGTAGTGTCTCTCTTTACGAAAGTATCAATCTCTGATACAATCGATATTATTAAATCCTTTGCAAACTTCCCCTCCAATCTCATACCTTTGATAGAACACTGTCTCAATAATACCTACTTCTCCTTCAATAACCAATTCTACGAACAAACCTCAGAAGCGGCAATGTGATCTCCAATCTCAGGTGCAATATCCAACATCTTTATGGAAAATCTAGAAACTAAAATCTTTAACTAATCCAAGTCTAAACTGGAATTTCGTTGCCGCGCCGTTACGTTGACGACACATTTGTCATCTGGAGACATGGACTAAATGAACTACACAAGTTTTTCGAATTCATCAATCAATTACACCCTAATATCCAGTTCACCATGGAAATTGAACAAAACGGAAAATTGCCTTTCTTGGACGTACTAGTTTACAAAAGATCGGATAACACATTAGGACATAAAGTTTACAGAAAACCCGCCCATACAAACAGATACCTACATGCCTCCTCTCACCACCACCCATCTCAAAAGCAATCAGTCATCAACTCCCTTGTATATAGAGCTGTCTCCATAATAGATAAAGATAACTTACAAAAGGAATTACAAACTGTTAAAAAATCCTGAAACAAAAAGATTACACAAACAAACAAATGAATAGAGCAATAAGAAAATACACTAAAAAAAACAAGTCAACACAACCTAATAAAGGAAGAGAGAGAAAAACGACCACCAATCTACCCTACATTCAAGGTATCATAGAACAAATAGGAAGAATTCTCAACAAACACAACATCCAAACCATATTTAAACCACCCGAGAAACTATGACAACTTCTAAACAACCAGAAAGATAAAAAGGCACCTCTCAGTGATCCAGGAGTATATAAAATCCCTTGTTCTTGTGGCAAAGTCTATATTGGAGAAATCGGGAGTACGGTGAGCCAACGTGTAAAGGATGTTTTTCCCAGAAAACATGGAGAAGCAATCGAAATCTTAAAACACCCTAATAACATCAATAGGGACAATGGATATAATACCAATCCGATTTGGCTTTCCGTCCTCCCGGGTTTAAAAAAAAGACTTGATTGTCCAATCAAGATCGACCAGTCCCCACGATGGGGCGCTCTGGCCAATCACAGGCATCGTAGAAAATATGTATAAGAGCAACACAGCCTGAAACTTCAGTTTCAGGTCAGCCCTGAAAACGTGGACTGCAATGTTTACGAAACGCCGGCAAGATTCGTAGATCTGCACACGATTGAAACCCAAAAAACCTCCTTTATATTTATTATTATAATACCAAATTTGACAACCAATAGTTTTTCCGTATAGAAGTTCAAACTTTTATAAATTAAACAGTTCAAAAATTTCTGGTTACAAAATATAAATCCACGACGTCATTTCCAATGCTTCAAATTGAATAATGAATCAACACATTTGTGAATTCATAAAATTACATATTGAACACTTTCAAAATTAGAAGATAAATTATTTTTATTTGAATCGTTTTTAATTAATAATTCAGTGTCAAATTTTTTAGCTTTTAACATTTGATTTATAATTGCACATTTAAAATGAACAGTCAAATAATGATGAAGATTTAAAAATTGTTCTTTGTTTTTAATTAAATGGTTTAAAATGTAATATTTTATACTGAAACAATACTTGAATAGGATTTCAAATTGAATCAAAGCGTTGAATTATAAATCTCCTAATTTTTAACATTAAAATCGGTGAAAATTTTAATTACAATTGGTCAACTTGAAACGTTTTTTATCAAAAATTTTCAATTTTGAACGCTTTTAATTGTTTTAGTCTTCAATATTGCATTTTTAACTTACTTAAATTGAAAATGCACGCTTAAAAATGAAGGCCTAAAATGAAAAATTTCTAAAGAAAAAGATTTTAGAATTACACGTTGTAACCTGAATGAGTCCATAATTAAAAAATTCTCATCGCGCGCAGCACGCTTCGCTCGCAAGTTTGAGCGCGCCTAGGGCGCGCGACTGTTGGTTCTCGTTTCCCTACGTTTACGCAAAATCGTTTTCAAGTAAATGTGAAATCATCGACAGTAGTAATTTGGTGATTGTGAATTTTCTTTTGTTAATCCTCCTTCGGCTTTAACGAACACATTCTCATCGCGTATCTCGTGCTTCGCACTCGAATAAAATTTGTCCTATACCCGAATTTTTCTATGTTATGTTCAACTTTAATATATTAAATGTATACTGTATTAATATCTGTATCTCGGCTCCGAACTGCTCATTCAGATATAACAAAATAAAGTACAAATTTTATTTCTCATGATTACTTCAATATTTGTTCCTTATTTACCATTAATCTCTAGTCATTTTTACACAAATTTAACTTGTTTATTTGTAATGTTATTTTTCACGATTAAGTCAAAAACTACACGTTCTATGAAAAAATGGATCAAAGCAAATTTGTACATATAATTTAGACGAACAAATTATGACATCAGCTGAAGACCGATTTTAAAGCAAAACTCTAGTACGCATCTTTTCTAATCTTACGAATTGAAAACTGTAATTTTCCCTTCGTGTTTTTTGAGACTATTTACAAAGCGTGATTTTTTGTAAATATTCTGCCTTTGTTCGCAACTGTTGATTTGGACAAAACAAAATAAAGCAAATGTATTCTATTATTTATTCTTTATTTCACAATAATTTTTTTTATATTTATTGTACAGAGTGTATACGAAATAAATCAAAGCATTTCGAGGAATTGATCAAAAATCAATTATTTTAATTTCTAGACGCATTTAGGTTGCCTTACTATGATGCTGAACTGACTTTTAGGAATTAGCATTAACATTTTTCCACTATCGATCCTAATATTTCAAATAGGTTTAAAAAAAAAGAAAAATAAAGGAACTGCTTGGATTAAAGCGCTTTAGCAGTCTCCCTGAAATCATTTTATATTTGACTTTTCAATTTTGAGATAAAATTCTAATAATCCAAAGAACTGTTATTCTCATAGTTTTCTTAATATTGTTCAAGATAAAGTTTTATGGTTAAAGATTTAAAAATCAGGTTCAGTTACCGCAAACACTAGTGCGATAAAACGACCAGTTCAATTCCTTGACCCAAATCCCCAACAGCATCATTGAGACTCGGTTTCACGACAGTTGGGATCTCGGTCATTCAGGAATAAAGACGAGTACAGCTACTTGAGCGATTGCTGAAATTTGGTCATACATACCGATAAAGCATTGTTCGAAATTAGTCGAGTCTATGTCACGCGACCACTGTGAAATCATTAAAGCAAATTAGTCAGTAAAGCAAAGAGATTTCCATCGCTATTTCACTACGTTCCACCCAGCATTGTACAAATGTCCCTGCATATTTCACAATCTACGTTAATGAAATCATCCCAGTACTCGCCTCTAACCGAATATAACTCACGAATTCTTTTAAGTATTCAAGCCAAAGTAAATAAACAAGTTATAAGCTCTCGTGAATTTCGAAATTTTGAATTAGATTAAAATTTATATCCAAGCATATTTGCAATTCATTTAGTTGAACACGTGATCTGGCTTTGTTGTTTATAATTTGTTCAAACTTCATTACTCCAAATTATAAGTGATTTATATTATATTATATTATATTATATTATATTTATATTTATAACGGCCATACCACGCTGAAAAACCCAGTTCTCGTCAGATCACTGAAGTTAAGCAGCGTTGGACGCGGTTAGTACGTGGATGGGTGACCATTCAAGAATACCGACATGAGTGCTATTGGCACATCGTGGGTGTGGTGAGCCCACACTTGTAGTTATTTATAACTACAAGAAAAACCTAGAAACACTACCCGAATCGGGTAGTGTCACGCCTACCCTGAAAGGGAAATGGTTTAATGGTATATATATATATATATATCATATTAAAGGCAACATTTGTCACTTCTCTTCCTCCTTATTTTCAACATTTAAACTTAGCTTTGGGAACGTATGTCAAGTTTTAAATTAATTAAAAATTTTGATGACCAACAATTTGCAATTTAGAAATTGTCAATAACTAATAACTGGAAAATGCTAAGATAACTCTTCTAATAATTTCGTTACATACATATGTCTAACTACTATCTAAAACTCTTCCAGGTTAGTCGTGATCTTTTCCCGTTTTTTTTTAAATTTAATCCGATTATTTTAATTTTCAATTTTAAACCCTTCCAAAATAAATAATTTCTAATTTAAAGTGGGTATTGGGTATAAGTGGTAATATTGTACGATTCCAAACTAAGAGCCGTTAAAAGTGATTAAATTTTATTTTGAGGTCTTCAAACAAAAAAAATTTAATGGAATATTTTCAAACCGAGTTCATTCTAAATTAAAACATTCAAAAACTCAATAATTTTACATTTAGGGCAATAAAAATCCGACCGATGGGAAATAAAGTACTACAAATTTTTGAACTACTAAGTCTTGCAACTAGAAAATTTACAATTTCGAACAATTGAAATTTTAAACCTGACAATTTTAATACCTGAATTGAAAATTGTACAGGTTAAACCGGTTTTAATTTCAAATTGGCTAATTGCCGAAATATTATTCCTAGTCTTATCAATGTTAAACATATTAAATTAATAATAATCGTTCAAGTATAGAAAGACTTTAATTGTTAAAATGCGCAATTTTCAACAATTTGAATTTCAGACAAGAAATGTTGAATTTTTAAATTTGAAAATTATTCTAATTTAAATTCTTCCTATTTAAAATCTATAATCATTCAACACTTCTAATTTAAAGTTCTTTTACTTCAAACGCTTTTTTCTGATTATACGATACTGAAGACTTCAAACTTAAAATTGCACAAATATTAAAACTTTATATATTTGAACATGATGTGTAGAATCTTAAAGGGTCATAGAAAACAAAAAGAGACCAGAAAGGAAAGAAGGGACGAATGGAGGATATCTTCTTGGAATGTTGCAGGCTTGGTTACAGATAACAGGTTCAAATTGCAATGAGGTGAAATGGAAAAGGCAGACAAATGGGAGGAATCTTAATTGGAGTAAGAAAGTAATGTTTTACAGGGAAGGAGTGAAAAGAGATAAAAGAACATAGAGAAGGATTAATATGGAATGGAGAGAAAGTAGAGACAAGGCCGTAGCCGGAAAAATTTTTCGGAAGGTAGGGGGATTTGAAGCAGCACACAGGAAAGTATATATGTATGTATATACATGTTTCAAGAATTTCGGGGGGGGGGGGGGCACCAAACCCTGGTTATTTCACCCCTGGCTACAACCTTGAGTAGAGGTAAAAAGGGCAGGAAGAGGCGATTAGTCATTAAAAGAAAAAGAACAGTAGAAGGAAAAGGTCAAGAAAATAAAAATGGGAGAGGGAAATGTAATCGAAGAGATGGAAATAACGATAGGAGAAATAAAAAGAGTATTCGTGGGCGCAAGCAAAAAAGAATTTAGTTAATGAGGGTTAGAAGGTAATGGAATAAGGAATATAAAGAGAAAAAGAAATAAGTAAAAAAGGAATTAAGAAAATGAAGAAAGTGAAAAAGCATTGGAGAAGAACCTAGGAGACAAAAAGGAGTATACTGAGATGTGTGATCGAAAAAAGCAGAGGAAAAAAAACCGTGAGCCGTCGTGGGATGCCAGGTAGAAGTGATAATTTCATATGATGTATTCATCAAATTGTATGATACTGTATCATATTCTATCATAGTATATGATGTTGTATCACATTGTATGTTATTGCATCATATTGTATTATTTTGTATCATATTGTATCATAATGTAACATATAGTATCATAGTGCATCATTATAGTGTATCAGAGTGTAACTTGGTACAGCATGCTGTATATCATATCATACTGTATCATATTGTATGATATTGTTTCGTAATGTATTGTATTGCATCATATTGTATTAGATTGTATCATATTATATCTTCCTGTATAATATCATATGATATTGTATCATACTGTATTATATTTGATCATATTACATCATATTGTATCATGTTGTATCATATTGTATCATATTGTATCATGCTGTATCATATTGTGTGATAGTGTATCATATTATATAATACTGTATCATAATCCATCATATTATATGATATTGTATCACGCTATATTATTGTGTATCATATTGTATCATATAATATGATATTGCATCATATTGTATAATGGTGTATTATATCGCATTATATTGTGACATATAGTGTGATAGTGTATCATGCTGTAACATATTGTGACATATTGTATCATATTACATCGTATTGCATTATATTGTATGATACTGTCTCATATTCTGTCATAGTATATGATATCATATCACATTGTATTGTATTGCATCATATTGTATGATACTGTATCATATTCCATCATATTATATGATATGATATTACATTGTATGATATTGTATCATATTGTATGAGAGGGGGGGGGGGACAGGCACAGAGAGAGAGAGGCTTGAGGGAGAGAGGTGGAAGAAGCGAAGGAGAGATAGAGAGAGAGAAGGATTGAAAGAGTCAGTCAGTGGGAGAAGCGGAGAAAAGATAGAGGAGAGAAAGCGTTACCCGTAAAGCCTTACCTGTAAAGCCTTACCCTTACCTAGTTTTGCGAGATCACACTGTGCCATAAGAAGTTATCACTTCAAAGGTTTAAAGAAGCGGTGGTGAAAGCTAGGACGGAAGAATAGTGTATTTAAGTTAGTCAATAGAGAGAGAAAAAGAAAGAAAAAGAGTAAAACGGGATATGGAGGTGGCAGAATTCAAAAAATATTTCATGGATTTGCTGAAAGGGGTATAGAGGAAACTTAGGAAATGGCGAAAGGTTGGTACGAAAAGAAGAGGAAGAGGCATAACAAGGTAAAGATGAGATTCCAAATGAAGTCTGGAAATATGGGGGAAAAGAACTAAAGGATTGGGCATGGATAATGTGCAGTATAGTATGGAGAGGAGAGGGGTGTGCAGAGTTATGAAAAAAGGGGTAGTGGTAACCCTATTGAAAAAAGGAAAAGGCAAGTAGGTAAAAGATTACAGGGGAGTGACGTTAATGCTAAAATTGTATAAAGTATATGTAACTGTTTAACCCGAGTAAAAATCATAAGTATGGGAGTGATCAATCTTTGACCATCCAAAGTATAAAAAATGTATAGCAAATGAGACAGTCCTATACTTCAAGTATATGGAAATAGTATAGATAAAGTATAGCTAAAGCATAGCTGAAATATGACTGCAGTATATATACACTTAAGTATAGCTACAGTATAGATTATACTTAATTTATATTGAAGTATAGCGAATGTAACACAAATGTGAGTTAATAAAATCTTTAAAATCTTGAAGTTCCAACAAAATTTTTATAATTTTTTCTTCACAAAATCTGCTTAAGAGTGGAAAATAAACTTTTCAGTTTTCAGCTTCATGGAAAATCATCATAACAAGAGGATATACAATTGATTTTGCCAAACATCTGACAAAAGACAAGTGACTGTATCTATTTTGCACCGAGGCAAAAGCTCTGGATACCTATGTGGCCCGCCGAACAAAAGGGAATATAAGGTCAACCACCTATTATACATGGACGACCTTAAACTCTTTGCTTCCTCGAGAGAGGACCTTAACATCCTTGTGGAGCCGGTAAATAGGTACTGTAACGCGATTGGCATGAGCTTCGGACTGGAGAAGTGTGCCTGCGTCCACCTACACCAAGGAAGACTAGAAACTACATCATCGCGTCACGATCAGGATGTTCAACTCATAGGCGTATTGGAGAAACATATTCATATATTGGAATACCGCAAGCGGAAACCCAAGATGTGCGTGTGTTTAAAACGGCCCTTGGAAAAAGGTATCGCCAAATTCTCAGAAAAATGTGGGCTTCCGATTTATCTGGAAAAACTAAGATCCAGGCGATCAATATGCTGGCCGTTCCTATACTGCTCTACACGTTTGGTGCAGTAAAATGGAAGGTCAATGAGTTGAAGCAACTTGACCGAAGCACACTCAAGATGATGACAATCCATCGAAGTCATCATCCTAGATCTTCCGTACCTCGAATATACCTCCCTCGAGATAAAGGGGGTAGAGGCTTGCTGAGCTTAGAGTGTCTTCATCGCAGAACGGTTCTGGCTATGCACGCTACGGGTACATAGAGAGACACAATGCGGCTCTAAAAGTGTTATATTACCATCTTAGGCACTTCTATGGTGTTGGTCTATTGCCCGTCTTGCCATAGGCCCAGGGGGAACTCGAGTCCGTTGTGGAGAATGATCAGTGTAAGATCTTCTGGAATTTCTCATTCTCCACCACTCAACGTATCAGTGCTATGAAGCCTGATATTGTCCTCCAAGATCTGAAGAACAAGATCATTTACGTGATTGAATTCTCGGCACCAGCCGATGGCAATATCACGGCAAAGGAGGAAGAAAAACGGGCGAAATATCAAGCACTTCTTTTCGAGCTGAGCAGGCTGTACCAAAGCTACAAGGTCCATCTTGTAGTTTTCATAATCGGCTGCCTTGGAGGTATGAAAGCTTCATTTATTAGCCGACTCAACAGGATTCCGGCTTGCCAGCGTCAGGCTCATTCCATCGCGAACCGGATGCAAAAGGCTGTTCTTCTGGGATCACTTCATCTGGTCCGTCAACACTGTTCCTCATAACATTCTACAAAGATTGGTAGCTCTAAAAAAGTATCCAGAGGTGAAACCTTCATCTCCAACTGTCCCGTCTGCCGCGTAAGATCATCCGCGGCTAGAGACCTGACTTCAAGGAACAGTGTTGCCCGATGTTATCTCGCGTGAATTTCCCGCTCTTGCTTACCTTCTTGGATAGGAGGAGCAGAAGCGGATGACGTACACGTTCCAGTTGCGTCGGGATTGGTTTCTTTAAGGAACCATGATCGTAGCTTCCGCAGCCTACAACTTCTCATAATAATAATGATTTCGGATGTCTATTTTCATGTATTTCAGATATCCGATACTTCAGTTATACTGCAGCCGTACTTCTCAGATAAACTTTAGCAATACTTTCCCTATACTTCAATCACACATCGTTATACTTTAGCTATATTTGAGCTATACATCCACTTTCCTCCATTGAAATATACATGAAGTATAGGATCGTCTCATTTGCCATACTTTTACTATACTATTTGAGAGATCACTCCCATACGATTTCCCAGATGTTTTCCTAGATCAATCCCATGCCATCATTTTTTTTGCCTTGGTATCAGTGAGGTTAGAGAAATAAGTTGAGAAAAAGAAGATAGAGCGACCGAATCAGACAGGGCTTAGGAAAGGAATGGTGATGATGGACAACATATATGTTCTGAATTATCTGGTAAACATAAGCATCAAAAGGGAGAAAGGGGAATAATAGCGATGTCAGTTGACTTTTAGGCGGGCGGCGTTTGACTGATTAAACTGAGTTGAGATGGAAAAAGTTATGGTGAAAAAGGGGATAAGAGTGGCATTAATAATGAAAGTATCAGGAATTTTTAAAAAGACAAAAAGCAGAGTAAAGCTAGTAGAGAAAGTAGGAGATAGTTTCTGTTTGTTGAGAGATGTAGGGCAGGGTTGTTCTCTGAGCCCACTTTCATCTAATATATTGATCTTAGACTTAAAAGAAGAATTGAAAAGAAAAGAATGGTGGGGATTTAGGATGCATACGTGGATGATATAGTGTCGATAGCAGAGGATGAAAAAGGGCTGGAAGGATAAATTACAGGATTGGGAAATTACTTAGATGGAGAAAAGTTTAATTTAAATGCAAAAAAGATAAAGATATTGAGGCTCGGAAAAGGAGGAAAGAGACAAAAAGAATGAACTGGGAGATGAAAGGCAGTAAAGTTAGAGGAAGTAAAGGAGTTCAAATAGTTGGGATATATCTGACAAACACAGATATAAAAAAAGCGGTAGGAGTACTAAAACAGATTTGAGGAATAGGGAAAAGAAGGATAAAAAAAAGTGGACAAGGAGAATGTGGTTACTTGATACACTGATATGTCTGCTATTGAGCTATGGAGCAGTGATATTGGGATGAAAGAAAAGGGAAAAGATTGAGTGGTTGCAAGAAAAGTGGACGCTAGGGGTAGACTCAAGAACGTCTGGATATATAATGAGAGAAGAAGCGCAAAGGGATGAATTAGGTACTAGAGCGTGAAAAGGGGCATTAAAGTTTCAGGCGAAGCTAAGGGAGGGAAAGGGTAGGAAGTTAGCGAAAAATTATTTGAAGGAGGTAGAAGAAAGCAATGGCAGGGCGATAGAATTAACGTGATGGCATACCGACTCCAGCATACCGTCGCCACATTTTGAGCCAAGACATTCCCGATGATGGCTGCAGAGCGTATCGTGCACACCCCGAGCATCTAAGACACATACTATATATTTTTCCAACTCATGCGGGAACGACCTACATCCAAAGGCACCATGCGGCACTAAGGGCCGATTTCGCCAACTCTGATTAAATACGTGGTTAGGTAATCATGATTATTCTTTAATCGAGGCTTTAATCATGATTAAATTGTAATGCGTTTCACCATGGAATTTTAACTCTGATTAGCTTATCATATACCCTTCTCGTGGTAACTCTGATATTCCCCTGTAATGGCGATTCTGATTGGCCGCTACAAGAAGAATGCTTACGTTTCTTGCGCGCGCACGATACAAGCTGACGACATTAACCAAGTCATGTGACACCCAGCAGAAGTATTTTTTGTCAAGAAAGGCATTAATAGTGATTATTTAAAGACGCTCAGAAATATTTAATGCATATATGAAAAAAATACAGGAAGGAAGCTTCATGATGCGCACTGCGAGGTTACATTGGTTAAATAATTATTTTCAGCACTGCAAAATGAATATATGCGACTGAATTCTTATTTCGTTAACTTATATATTTTACATACGCATTGTTTTTAAAAACGAATTATCTCTTCCAATGATGTGAAAGAAACTGTAGGTAAGAAAAGTGAGGTTATTGAAACACAATTTACACTTAACGGACGCCTCATCAAAGATATTTTGGCTTCATAGTTTCTTTCATCTACATATTGATAAAAACAAAAGCGTAGATATAATAAAAATCATTATTAAAAATGATCCACATTCAGTCTGAACATGCTCCAAATGCTCAAGTGCAAACTTCGATTTTGACGTTCTGTTCTGCCAACCAGCGTTAATCGCCGATTACCTCCGTTAACCAGCCATTAATTGGCGGTTAAGTTAACCCGTGATTATCTTCCTTTTATCATGATTCAAAAAATGGTGGAACGCAAAGTATTGATTAAATAAGGGTAATCAATGACTAACGATTTAAATGAGAGTTGGTGAAATCGGCTCTAAGAGTGCTTTATTACCATCTCTGTCACTCTTACGGCATTAGCCCAAATACCTCATATCTAAACGCTCCTAGAGAAATAGAGTCAAATGTCGAAAATGAGAATTGCCGCATATACTTGAACTTCATATCCTCGAAAATTGTTTCTGTTGCGCACTCGAGGCCTGACATAGTTCTCCTTGACTTCGAGAAACGAATGATGTTCGTTATCGAATTTTTGGCACCAGCTGGCAAAAACATTACAGCCAAGGAGAAAGAAAAGAAAGAGAGGTATAAAGACCTTAGAAGGGAGTTGCGACGGTTATGCCCGGAATATGCTGTTAAGCTAATATTATTGATCATCGGCGCTCTTGCAGGTGCCAAGGTTTCACTGGTTAATAGCCTGAAAAGCATCCCTGCGTGTCAACAAAATGCTGAGACACTTGCGGGGAAAATGCAGAAGGCGGTCGTCCTTCGATCGCTCCGTGTCATCAGGGTGCACGAGACTTTTGCCGAATCATTGTATTGAATTCGTCGCAGACTGTGACCACCTATCTCGAGGTCATAAGATGTGGTTACAGCTGAAATTTTACCGCGATTTCGCTGGGAGCGTGTGCAATTTTTCAGATTAGCACGCGCTCCCGGCGAAATCCTGCGGTTGTCCTTATGACAAACTTGTAACTATATATATAGGAGAGGGGACTCGAGTAAACTATGAAGAATTGGAGACAAGAGACAGGGTAATACAATTAATAGAAATATGGGGGATGATTGAAGAATCAAAATATAATAAATGGCATAAGATGGTAGAAAATGAAGAAGTACCAAAGTATTTGGATGAGGCATGGGAAGAAAGAAGGACCAGAATATAAAGTTTTAGATTGGGAAATGAGGTGCAGAATTTGGGAATGGGAAGAGCTAATATGGTACCATGAGCAAGAGCGAATGTAACAAAAATGGCAAAGTTGTGGTAGAAAAAAAGTGAAAAAAAGGAAACGGAAGTGGCTTGGAAGCGGAAAGATTTTTAAGGAATGGTTATGTCACAGTTATGTAATAGTGTATATCTATCTAAATCTAGAAGCATTGACTCTTGAAATCTTTGAAAAGTGAAAGAGTATCTGCTAGCAGGCTTAAAGTATAAACATTCAACATCGTACTTTGTCAAATTAGGAAATTTTCTAGTTATAAAAGTAAAATTGTAGAGATTTATAAATCAAACTTGTCGAATTTAAGCCTCAAGAATTAAGGTTCTCATTCTACTATTCCACTTTTGAAAAATCGATTTTTTTTCTTTACATTTTTCGATAGGTTATATATTCAGAAATATCTTATCAAAATTTCACACATAAATTCGGAGTCTTTCTATAGTTTTGAGAGCTTGGAGCAAAAGCGCGTAGAGAGCTGAGTGCTTGTAAACATCGTAGCGTTGTTTCATTTTGTGCAGTTTCGTTTAGTGAAAATGTTAGATATAAAGTGAAAGAGATTATCAAATCAGGAGGATTCATTCAAACAAGCAGAAGGAATATTACATGGAGCAGGGATCGCTGATTAAGTGCAAGTACCTTTTTCTTACAATTTTTATGTTCCGAAAACTTTAAACGCGTTTTTCTCGAAACCACGTTTTTGCGATCTGCGCGCACGATTTCTCAAAAAGTTTTCAAACGATTACTTTCAAATTTTCTATGTTTATTCTAAATATAAATATCTACAGAGTGACGAAGCGGTTTTAAAATTTTTTAAGTTTATAATAGTTAAATTAACAAAAAAAAAGAGCAAAAAACACGATTTTTGGAAATTTTTTGTTTAAACTGCCGCTATTTTGTTATTTTGCAGAATAAAAAAATCCGCTTCGTCGCTCCAGAGCTATGGTCATACTAATAAAGAAAACTTCTGATTTATTTGTTTCAGATGATGCTGACTGGAGATATCGTGCGCGCAGTGGACATGCCTTTTTTTGAGACAGTTTGTTTATTGTTAAATAATACCTAAACTAAACAATAATTTTATGTGAAGAGATTTTTTTTGTAAACATGACAGCATAAATAAACGCTGGAAATTTTATTCAATTATATAAAGTAGTAGTTGAGATAAAAATTCTGGAAAATCACGTTTTTTTTGCCGAAAATTTCCCGTCGGAATGGTAGCCATTTTTAGGAATATCAAAGTCATTTCCTGGCTCACTCGGTCAAATCGAAATTAAAAAAACTTTAATTTTACTAGTTTTAAGCAGAAATGATTAAGCTAGCTTACTTTTCACAGAAAGCTTCGAAGCTTTTTAATAAATTGGATTTTTTATTTAGCTGAACAAATTAATGGAAATTTAAGTTAGTTCTTAACAAGTTTATAAATTAAATCCTCTTATGGTACACTGTACATCTTACAGGTGACAAAGTATATTTTAACTCGAGGGATGTGTTCCTACATTAATATTATGAGTTACAGCTTCGTTTAGGTAATATATCAGATACGTGTTTGAAAATGAAGGCTTTGAAAATCAATATAGTGTTTGCAGTAACGAGACCGCGAAGGCTTTCTCTGCTGATTTTGCTTATAAGACGGGTAGATTATACATTTGCAAGGGTAGGTAATCCCTTTCATTTGTATCTAGATAACCCTGACGATCACTGATCTACCACCCTGAAGTAATCTCGTTCGCTTAAATCTAAAATCTACGTCGAGATCTGAGAGATGAGGACTTCTTTGAATTTCCTTCGGATACACGTCAACTAGTGCATTAACGCTAAAACAAACACCCCCAGGTGCATCTCTTCCTATCAAAAATACATAGCCAGTCTCCCGAGTCTTTACATAAATGAGAAACAGAGATTTTTGTCACCTCAAAACATGTATACAAGCACCTTTTATGTATATATCTTTAGACAAACATTGATTTGTTTCAATAAATATTTGAACCTCTAAAATTTAAGTAAGCTTTATTCAATTACTTAGTTTTCTTGAATCGTAAATCATTTCTTAAATATAAATTTAGCTTCCTCATAGGGAAAGCTTTGTTGTTGAAGTTATTTCAAATGTGTTCAAAATTAGTTCTATGAAAAATTTAACTTTATCGGTTTTCATCAAATCTGCACGTTTTGCGACCCTCTGAGTCATAAAAAACGATTTCGACGAAGATTCCTGTCTGTAGTATCGTGCAGGCACGATAACCTTCAAAAGACTTATCACATTGGATTAGATTGGATGACATGTTATTATATTCGGCAGCTTTATCACTAAGAAAATAAATGTATTTTGCTGCAATTTTGGGAAATAGTTCAAAATATCTAAGGGCACGTTTTTCTTATCCACTTAAGCTGTTATTTTCTTTGAATAGTGCAAATTTATTAATTTTTGAATTGGAACGTCACTGAGAATAGGGCTTTAATGCCCTGGCTAATATTGCATTATTTAAACAAAACAACAACTCAAGTAGGCCAGACACTTGCTCTAATATGTTTTAAATCATTCCCAAAAATTTCAGCACAATACATTCATTTTTCTAATTTTAAAGCCGCCGAATATAGTAACATATAATTGGTCACGTAAGAAACAATCACATGCCATTAAGGCCATGTGACGAGTGGGTCACGTGACCGGATTCCTACCTTACCGGCAATTTTTTTATTTGTCAACTTATTTTCACACGAAGCGCCTCATCGAGTTGAAAATTTGGGATACTAAATAAGAAGCACCAAGAAACGCGGCTCTGGTCCTAAATTTTTATAATTATGAAAAAAAGCAAAAAAAAATGTTGTGATAAACAAAATTTTTTTCTACTTTTTACAACTTTTTACTTTTTAGTACAACGATGAAATTCTCGACGAAAATGTTACTTCGAAAATCCATTTTTTACCTGTATTAGACATATCGGTAAATTGTTGAATGACTTGTATAAAACATGGTTTATTGGTATATTCGCCTGCACGTATTTGCATTTATTAATACGGTAATAAAAATACCAAGAAAATTCGTTTAGGAGGCCAAAATCACAACAACAACAACAAAAAACATTTTTTTTAAATATAAATACTCTTTAAAAATAAAAATACAGAAAAAGGCATTCTAGGGAACAGGGAGTGGCGTGCTTGGTAAACGTGCTCTACTGGGAGAAGCTACGGTTGAGTGAAATCACACTCCTATCCCCTTTCCAGTAGCCCTTCTCTTAATTATGCCCTTTCTATCCAGGCCGAGAGGTGAAAAAGGGTGTATGCAAGGGGTTCATATATGTTTTAGAGGAGAAATATTAGGAAAAGTTTAGTAAAAATTGAAAACATATCCCTAGACCATTTCAGGCAGTCACTTTCAACCGGAAAGGCAGAAAAAGATATATTCTACGGTTACCGTTTTTGTTGAAGGGGTTATACTGCTAAAATGGTAGAGGTGAGTGGAAACATACCTCTACTCCCTTTCCAAAAGTCCTCCACCCCTTTCCATTGTGCCTCTTTCTACCCATCCGAGAAAGGTAGAAGGGAGGACAGTAAGGGGGAGCACCAAGTTCTTCTTCCTTTTAGTACATGTTGAATATTTTCTTTTAAAAAAACATTAAGGAACAACAATTTTGCTATTTAAAAACTTATTTTTCGAAACCTTTGAACTTGAAAATTATATTTTCGAGTTTTTAAATAGCCATATCCGTAATCACGGCATAAAAACACATTCAAAGTGTTTAAAAAATGTATCATATGGGAATTAGAGAATAAGAAACGCCGCGAGGGGATTTATCTTATCTATCCTAATCTTTTTTGTTTTTGTTAATGATATTGTATTAAATAGACAATTCTAATAATAAAATGAATAAATATCCTAAATTTGATAATAATATTTCAAAAATAAAATTATTTTGCGTGTTTGGCAGTGTTACATCCACACTCTGTCATAGCGCATTTTTTATTATTAATCGACAGTTACACTATATGCATAAAATTTCCAGCCGATTTATGAAGTGCGCAGAGCTTAACTATCTGTTTATCTATTCTAGTCAATTCATGAAACGTCTAACGTGCTATCGAGCATATTATGCATAGTTTAAAAATCACAATTGCAGTCTTGCAATTGTTTTATTCATATTTTAAAAAGATATTTCACTACCTATGGGCTATATATCTGGAATAGGTGAACCAGAGGGACTGCATCGCGAAGTGTAGCTGCTCTGGGCAACTGACGAACTCTAGTCTATGGGACCTAAACTAAGGAGCTATCCTTCCAGGGGTTAATAGCAAAGCCTTCTAGAATATCGAGGACGCGAGTTCTCATGCTCCCAAGCTATGATGTGATCGCTGTGTCAAGGAGTGAATAATACCAGAGTTAACAAACCCTGCTTGAACAACCCGACACGACGTGCCCTCCACAGTCGAGGCGGACACGTCGGATTCACAAAGAAGGTATCTTAACGGAGATTTTGGGACACCTGGTTGAATTCCATAGTACGTAGACCCGTCCCCTGCAAGAAGAGCTCTACGAGGGGTATTCTTTATTTTCCTAGGTGCTCGTAGCACCAAAATGGGCAACACACAGAAAATTAATAAAACTAATGAGGGCTCCGACCAGGAGCGATGCAGAAATCCAACACCAATGGCAACGATAAAGTTGCCGCGGTGGTAGAACAGTTGATGGGGCTCTCCATAAGTAGGAAATCCGTAGTGGTGCCCAGAGAAGGAAAGCCCGCTTAGCCCGGCTTTCCAACAGCAGCAAAGGCTCCTCACAAGTGGACATGGCTGCAAAAGCATCATCTGGAGCAACTCCTCCGGCTCATTCTGCGGGCAAGAGAAGGAAGGACTCCAAAGACACTCCCCCGAAGAGTGGGAATGTCAGGGGTCTAACAGGGGTCTAACTCCCAAGGAGCTGGACAGGCTGAGGAAGGAAATCTCTAAAAAGATTGACGCATTACCCCACGAGGGGCGCGCCCCCAGATTCAAAGACATCTTTATCAGGTCGGGAATCATCGTAGTGGAGGCCGCAGACGTCTGGTCGCGAGACTGCGGTTTGTGGAGAGAACACCAGCGTTTAGGTTCAAGGAGAGACTACACCTGAAGATCAAGAGAGCAGAGTGTCTCAAACGGTACCGCAGAGCGACCGTACTGATCCCCAGCACCCCCGAAAATCTGTCGGCCGTTCCGGGGCGCCTGAGCTTCCAAACCCCCACTGTACGAACCGATTCTTGGAAGGAATATTCCAACAGAGAGGGAGCCAGACGGAAGGCGACAAGCTAGATTCTAGCTGTAAATCTCCCAGAGGTCTCAATCAGGGCACTCACGTGGAGAAACTCCGTAAAAAGTCTAGAGCGTTGTACAACAGGACAAACAGAACTTAATTGCCTTCGAGCGGGGACATTTATAAGACGGCTCAGTATAAATACAATGAAAGCATAAGAATTTACAAACCGAAAGATTGGAGGGGCTTCTGCAAGGAATCAAAGAACATTCTGGACACAGCGAGCCTCCACAAGGTCCTGGCGAAAAATCCGGAAGCTCGCTTCGGGCTCCTAAGACTCGATGCTGGTGAGTTTGCCGAAGACAAAGAAGCAACGCTAAATCACCTGATGGAAGTCAACTTCCCAGGTTTTCAGCGATCTCAAACTGACCGAGAGAAGGAAGGCCGCGGTTCTGCCCCTGTAAATTACAAGGTACAGATGGCGTCTATCCAATGCTCTTGCAAAAGAGCATGAATTTGGAAATGCGAAAGTGCATTAAACCAACTTGCAGGAACGAAAAACGCGACCCCCATATGGGTTCCTGGTCACTCAGGGATCAAGGGAAACGAAAAACTGGACCAGCTGGCGAAAAGCGGCACAGCGAATAATTACAAAGAACAAGAACCCGACCTAAAGACGGTAATACCCACTAAACTCACCTCCTCTTCCTGCCAACCCATGTTCCCGGAATCCGCTTTCGCATTACTTCAGGAACATGGGGATAAGGTCAGTAAGCCTTGCTTCGGCGTCCTACTTGTGTGTCCGGCTTGGACTCTATGTGGCACCAGACCCAGCCATGATGTACGCATCGTCCTCATTAGCACGACGAAGTCGCGCAACGGGCTCGTCGGCTTTCGACATCTTGGGTGGGCTTGGCTGGTTTCAACCCTCATATGGGTGGCCTCCTCGATGGGGCGGCCTCCCTGAATGTCGCACATCTCATCGACCCCGGCAGATGGTCAGTCCGGGGCCTCTCTACTCGTGCAGCGCAGAGGAAGCACTGCGGCGTGCTTTCACACGTCGCAGCCTTGTGCCCCTCCTTGCCGCACCTCCAGCAAACCCCCGTTCTATCGGGGCCCTTGCAGCTCGCTACCATGTGGCTAAAGCCTTGGCAGCGATAACACCTCAAGACCTCCGTCTTTCCTCGCACACAACAGGACACCCATCCCACTTTTGGTGTCCCGTACGAAGCAGCCTGGCCGCAAGTTCCTCCCTCATTTCCACAAAGGCCTTCAGATTTCCTCTCAAGACCTTCTTAGCCATGCTTACCCTGACTTCGCCGCACGCAGTGTCACCGAAGTGCCTTCGCAAGGTGGCCTCCACTTCCTCCGCCTCGGTGGTAGTGTCGAGGTCCAGTTGCTCGACCTCAATGCGGGGAACAAGCTCCCGCTCGCTTCCCCCATCAACAAACGCTTCTTTAATGGCAGCGGACAGCTTGGATCTGCCATCCGCTGCAGGCCCTACCTCCACAAGAACCTCTCCGTTTCTTGTTTGCCTGACACCCCTGATTTTTACACCAAGAGCGTCTTTGGAGTTGAGGATGCTGCTACATTAGTGCGTGTCCTCAATTTCTTCGTCTTTGGTTTGTCGTAGCCTGCCTCAACTGGACTCAGGGTGGGCTGCCTCTCTCTCTCTTGCCAAGATGGGGAGTGGGAGTTTCCACAGCTTCTTCGGTCTGGGTAGCGTTTTGGCTAGTCTCTTTCCTCTCATTTAACTTCTTCTTTAATTCCGCCACCTCTTTTCCAAAGGCCGTTCCCACATCGGCTGATGCGAACGTAAAATAACATTCGGCTTTATCTATGTTGAAATCAATTTTCTTCACAAGTTCATGCGCTTCGTCTAGTCCATGCCGGCATGGCATGAACATATTTCTCTTATTTTCAGAGAATGCCATCATCTTTTTTAAAACCTCCTTTAATTCTGTGATGTACCCATAAGTGGTCTCAACGAAACTTTGCGCCAACATCAGGGAATGCTTAGCATTTGACTTTTGACTAACGTCACGACCTTCCGTCACGTCAAACGGACCAGCCATTTCCTCGCACACGCTCCGATTTAAATTTTCTTGTTCATTCTCCATCTTGTTCCCACGAGTAGCTAGGGAAGTGTAGGTCCACCCCCGCAGAGCCCTGCATCCGCGGATAAGGTCTGTATACTCTAGGAGGCGACCTGGTATCCTAGAGACACCGTTTGCGACACCATACCCTGGCGCCATTCAGTCCTCGGCATGGTTGTTAACACCTTAACTTGGGTGGTTTTTTCTCGGTGTGTCCTTCACCCAGTCTTTTTGGTCCGCGAGGCGTATTTTATTTCCGCCTTACCCTCTGTTTTCAGCGAGCATCCCCCTATCCGCCACCTGGGGACGCGCCACGTATGGTTGCTGCATTGGAATGACCATAACATCCCTGCATGTCTTATTCCAGTGCTCAATATCAGCTAGGCTCAGGCAACAAGCAAAAAAACTCTTGGGGTTCACTTCATGGAACCTGAGAAAATTAAGACGCGAACAGTAGCTGGTATCCTAGGCTTCATTTAAAGGTCTGGAACCAAATACTAAGAGCGATAAGAAGGGTGTGGCACAATAGGCTTTAAAGCTTGAGCGCTAGGAATGCTCTTTTTGGGGCTCCCCGCCCGTCTATAAACCAAACCTTAACTTCATGTAGTTGGATAGTTGGATACGTTTTACTTATATACGAAGTAACATTTTTATTTGCCTAAAACATAATTAAGAGACTCGTTGTAAGTGTTCTTATTTTTTTAACAAAATTTTGTTTGCCTAGAATAAATTCTCTTTCACTCTTTAAACCTGAATAAATAAATATTTCACGTTTGATTAAAATAAAGTGAAATTTAGATTCATCCGCGTTTGAGAAGTGGAAGATAATCTACTTTTAAGAAAAATTTTTATAAATTGTAAAGGTTTTTATTATAAAAACTAGAGAATTTTTCGTGTAAAGTAAAATTTATTTGAAACAACACAAAATTTTGTCCATGAACTTTCTAGATATTTCGTGAAATGTTCAAGATCAATTAAGAAGCTCCAGGCCAATTCGGTTATCATTCACAAATAAAAAGTTCTAACGGATTATTTCCCAGAACTCACAGTTTACGCTTGCAAAATGTAGAGAAGACAGGAAAAAGCTCAGCCAACAACTTTTCACTCACAAATAATTACTAGAGCAAAAGAAAAAGAATCGAATAGTTAAGAGCTTCAAAATTACCCTTAACAACCAATCCTATAACCTAACAACGATCCAAAAATACTTCAGAGAAAATCACCCAGAGGAAATGAACTCCACGGCATCAAACTAGTCATCTGATGAGGAGGAATCAAGATCATGAAAAGCCTCAACAATGAGACGCAAAAGAGAAAGCCGTAAAGGATCACAAACAATTCCAGGTAAAAAGCGCAAAAACAATTCGATAAAATCACGCTGCAACAGTAAGCTGGGTTTATTCTTGCAAAGCAATATCCACCAAAAGACCCGAGGAACACCCGAGGATTCTCTAGCCTCTCTGAGCTTCTGCAAAAAGTAAACAACGATGATATAATCTTTGTCTAAGGGAAACTTAGCTCACTTCTGCTCCGAAGTGCAAATTAAATATCAAAAATTATGAAAGCAACTTGATTTTAAATCCAGAGAGGAAAACGCCGAAGAAAGGCAGAGCGAAGGGAGGGCTAATAATTAGCTCACCAATGCACGGATATACAAGGCCGAACCATTCTACTTATCAGAGAAAATTATCTTTGTCAAAATCTCAGGTAATAAAGTGAATGTTATAATTGGTTCTTTATATTTTAATCCAAAATATAAAACTATCTCTTGCCAATTTCCCTGTTTATCCTATTTTTATAGGAGGTGACTTTGACGCATATTCTCCGATCTGAATCAATTTAATCCAGGAATCTTTCCTGATAATGTGCATATTTTAAATGCAAGAAAAAGCCTTTGCTAGAGAAATGGATTACAAATGGATTAAAATCCTTGACTGCATGGAGAGTAATGGTCTTATTTTACTTAATGGGAGAACACCTGGATATAATTCAGCCAATTTACTTCATCTAATTATAAAGGAGAATCTATTATAGATTTTGCATGGAAAAATGTTCTATGGGCCCAAATGGTCAAAGATTTCCAAGAAGTATTCATTCCCACCAGATCTGATCGCTTTCAGTTGTGGAAAATATAGTAAAAAATTATCGCAAGCGCCCTTCGCGTAAAGAATATTTTGAAATGAAAACATGGTACAACTCTTTTAGTTCCATGTACCCACCTATGAATCCTACATCATATATTCTACACATCAACAAAGATACTAACCCGGTACTTGATTTGCATATAGCAGAGTAAGAAATTATAACAATTTTGAACAAATAACCGGATAATTGGATACAATATATATTAAATCTTTTCAATAAAATTCTAGAACAAGAAAAAATGCCAGACGATTGATCTTGCTTACTCGTCAAAATGATTCACAAAAAGGATTATATAGTCAATCCAGCTAACTACCAATCAGTAGCTCTGGTTAATTGAATCACCAAAATTTTCAATCAAATTCTCTCGGATAGAATGGTAAGCTGAGTTGAGAGAAGCAACCTTTTCCATGAATTATAAGTGAGTTTTAGAAGAAATCTAAGTGGTTTAGATCATATTTGCACGCCTAATTCAATAGTTCAAATACGTCTCAAACAAACCAAAGAGAAAGTATTTACTTCATTTATAGATTTTTTAATTGCTTTCTCATCGGTATCACATACACTGTTATGGAAACAGTTCATGATGAGGGTGCCGGTTCTAACTTCATAATGATTTTTATAGAACTTAATAAAAAAGCTAGTATCTCTGTAAAATATGTATACAACTACTTGAAGCCAACAAGGATGAGGAGAGGAGTCATTCAAGATTTAACCTTAAACTCCATGTTATTTGCGCTATTTATCGCGGATTTAGAGGATTTCCTGAAATTAAAAGGCCTAAGAGGAGTAGCTTTAAATCACAATAGTCGAGGCATAAAATGAGTTCTTTACAAAAAGTCTCTATTAGGACTCATACTTTGGGTTCATTTGGAACAATGTATCATTTTAAGTTCCTTTTTAGAAAGAGAGATTCTTTTTTGTTGCTGCTCCGTTGGAACCAAAAATCGGTTCTAATAGTAATCCTAGTTTTTTCTATGTACGTTTACCTTGGCACCCTGTTTTCGGAATCAGCAATATTTGTAGAGGCCTAGAAATTAGCGGTTAATAATGCTAATCTTACAGTAGGGTCAACAATTCCTCTGATCCATGGATGATGGCTAGATTCATGGAAACCTATAGACAACCTTTTTAACAGTCTCGTAGCTAGAACTTTGGTTTACGGATCACAGGTGTAGTATCCTAGATGTGACGTGCGCCGAGGAAAGGGGTCCAACTCGGAAATTATCGATATTCAGGTTTTTACAACTTCCGATAGTTTTTGAGTTACTCTGTTTGATGGAACGATCCAAAAAAAATTCCGCGCGTTATTATTGTTCAAAACTGGGTTGTTAGGAACCCTGTTAATTACGCTTTCTTCGGCCTGACCAAGATCTCGTGAAACAACTCCCACCACCCACAACTACATCTTCGCGCCTCACCTATAATACCCGTCCGTGTAACGTGCCTTCTATCGGCACAGCGCTGCACAGTTGAAAGCGTGACAGTGCAGTTGTGAGTGGAGGGGGAAGTTTTCATGAGCCTTCCCTCTTTCTTAAAACTCTCGTCTGCTGACTCCCTTTACATCGCTCGTCTTGTAAAATCCTAGCTTTTCGAATTAGATCCCTTTCCTCGGCGCACGTCACAGATATCTAAATTAAATAGAAAGATTACAGGTATCATTTGACAAAAAAATACTTAGTTCGAATATTTAAGATGATCTTTAACTAGATAGAAAAACTACTTACAAGTAAACCTACGGAACTGTCACTCGCCGATTTTGATGAAACTTTGCAAATTTGTAGAACTAGGGAAAATAATCGACACTTATTTTTTTATATCGACTGAGAAACAATTCCAAGGGTAGAAACTACCCCTCGTGTGCGACGAGCAGACGCCCTATTGGATCTACCATCTCAAATTTCGCAATTTTGACCTCAGATTTGGATACAGCGACATCGAAAACCCCTTAAAAGCATCTCACCTTTTGAATCACCCGAATTGCTACAGTTGAAACGTGAAGACCACCCTTCATATACGAGGGGTAGTTTCTACCCTTATAATTGTTTCTCAGCCGATACAAAAAAATTCATGTCGATTATTTTCCCTAGTTCTACAAATTTGCAAATTTTCATCAAAATCGGCGAGTGACAGTTCCGTAGGTTTACTTGTTTGTATGCAGGACGACCGTTACCCTAAGATATGTTTTTTAATTTTTTCAAACTTATTTCAAACGGACCTAGGACTAAAATAATTAAACTGGAACTCAGGAGTAAAAAAAAAAGGTTTGAAACAATAAACGTAGAAGATGTATTGGGAATCTCTGACGTTTTCCTCACTACATGAAAAAAAAATCAAGAATTGATTGAAAACGTACATAAATAAATAGACTTCGCGATGTAGGCCAGTCAACGAAGAACTTCAACAGAGAATGAAATCTAATCAGGTTGCATTTTTATATGTACCTTCTAGATCATATTCTTTCCTCATTTATGAATCGCTATAAATACTTCTAGTCTAGGAGCCAGGGGGGGGTGTCGTGGCCGATAGGGGTAACGGGCTCCACCCAAGTGCTTTTTATGTATTTTGACCCGCTGAACACGAATTTCGAGGGTGGCTTGTCTAAAAATCACACACCTCACAATGAACAAGTAGAATTTTTCAGATTAAAAAAACATTGTATAGAACCCCAGATATCGCGATTTAACTAACAAAGCAGCGTAAGCGGCGCGAGCGAAGCGCGACCCCAAACCCGCGCGCCAAGATTTTTAGACAAGCCGCCCTCGAAATTCGTGTTCAGCGGGTCAAAATACATAAAAAGCACTTGGGTGGAGCCCGTTACCCCTATCGGCCACGACACCCCCCCTGGCTCCTAGACTATTCTCTTCATACCAGTGAACCTAAGTTGTCCCTATCAGGTATTTTCACTTTAACCACCAGCTAACTTCACTTCATTGTGTGCTGAAGGGAAAACAATGGACCAAATGCATGAGACAAAACTCTGTTCAGGTTATATCTTCGTAATAAATAATAATTATTGTTATTTTATTATTTTATGAAATCGCAATTAAAAAATAAAAAAAACTAATTTTCAAATACACTTATATAGAAAAAAATTAGTTTTTACGAAGATATTAACAAAATAGGGCAAAAATGTATCAAATCCCATGCATTTGATCCATTGTTTTCCCCTCAGCACTCAACGAAGTGAAGATAGCTGACGATTAAGTGAAAATGCCTAATAAGCATTTCTGCAGGTTGCGTATACCACCTCATACATATAAATAAATTTGCGATAAATTAATCATCAAATTAGTTGGTACATTTTTTCCATCTATCCTTAACACTGCTAGGTCATAACGAGGTTCTTATTACTGCCTGAATTTTCTGCCTGCAATCAGGGAAAAAGTGATATTATACGCAAACCAACACTTCAAATACAAGTTATATTGCATACAAATTTACAGGCAGACTTCCTGAAATAGAAACGAAAGCTTACAGTCATTACAGAAACCCTCCTAAAAAGATAGAACATATAATAGTTGGAAAAAATCCCAAAAATATATCTGTCACCCGTTGCAAATTGAATGCTTTGCATGCTAACAGCTTTTCTGCGCAATGTTTAAAAATTCTGAAAAAAATCATGTTAGTTCAGTCGTACTTGTGGAAAGTGCGCACAACTGCCCAGGTCAAAAGTATTTCGATATTCTATTAGATTGAGGTGGCCAGCAGTCACCATATAAAGAAAAAGGTGTGCTTCTAAAATTATCGAAGTGTCACACATTCAAATATCTAAAATTTTGAATTTGGCGAAAATGTAGGGAAATAGAGTCAATTGTCGAAAATGATAAGTGCCGCATATACTGGAACTTCATATTCTCGACAATTGTTTCTGCTGCGCACTCGAGGCCATAGTTCTTCTTGACTTCGAGAAACGAACTATGTTCGTTATCGAATTTCCGGCACCAGCTGACAATAACGTCATAGCCAAGGAGGAAGGAAAGAAAGAGAGGTATAAAGATCTTATAAGGAAGTTGCGACGGTTATACCCGGAATATTCTGTTAAGCTAATCGTCTTGATCATCGGCGCTCTTGGAGGTACCAAGGTTTCACTGGTTAATAGCCTGAAAAGCATCCCTGCGTGGCAACAAAATGCTGAGACACTTGCAGGGAAAATTCAGAAGGCGATCGTCCTTGGGTCGCTCCGTGTTCTCAGGATGCAAGAGACTTTATCCGGATCATCGTGTTGAATTCGTCGCAGACTGTAACCACCTATTTCACGGTCGTGAGACATGGTTACAGATGAAATTTTACCGCGATTTTGCTGGGAGCGGGTGCAATTTTTCAGATTAGCACCCGCTCTTGGCGAAATCCTGCGGTTGTCCTTATGACAAACTTTTAACTATATATATATATATATATATATATATATATATATATCCCTCGCTGTTTATTCGATGATCCTATAACATTTTTGACCTACTAAAGGGATTACAGCACATATGGTGGCCTATTTTATTAATGCATACAGAAAAAGTACAAAAAAATTACAGTTAGGCATACCATTTTTTTAATTAAGTAGTCAGTTTTTACCCTCCCTACAGTGTCCGTCCCTACAGATTCACATGCAGTTTAAATTACAATAGTAAAATGCTGAAATGCTAGAGATTATAAATACTATCTGAAAGAATCATGCTTATATGTCTGTCCCTCGGTTTGTTAACAACTCCGAAGCCTCCATAATTTCAACGAATTTAAGGTGATAATTCGTATTATAATCGATTATAATTATGAAAAATAGGTAGTTTGTATCAAATTTTAAAAACACATGACGTTTTCAGTATCTCAAAATTGATTAAATGCTCGTAAGTCGTCTGAGAACACGGGAAAAACTATCGGTTAGCCTGAATAACAACTCCGAAGCCTCCCAAAAAAAGAACTGCAAACGCAAAATAATTTTTTTCAAACAAAATTCCCCATAAAATTTGAAGGGCTGATGGAGCAAAACACTTTCATAAAGTTGGAATTATTATTTTTTTAATTGTGTGTTTTATATCACTTAAAAATTGCAAATAACAACTCCGAAGCTAACGACTCTGAAGCGTTTTAACTACTCCGGAGCCTTTTTTTGCACTCGCTGGTAAAAGGTCCGAAGTCTCATTGAAGAGAAAGAAAAAAATGTTTTAAAAGTACTTTTTTTATGTTCTTCTTAAACTTCTTCATAAAATATTGTTCATAGATATTTTTTTACGAACAACTCTCCTTATACAAATTCACGTCGAGGAGATAAGTTTAAATTGGAAAAATCAAATTTGTAAATAATTATTTAAACATATTTTCATAAAATTAAAAAAAAAACAAAAAATTTCAAAAAAATTCTTCAACAAATTTTCAAAAAAATTAAAACAAATCTTCGAACTTAAATTTAAAGAAAAATTCAAACAAATTTTCAAACAACAATATTAAAAAAAATTTGGGAAAAATTTTCAAAATAATTTTTGAGAAAAATTTCAAAATAATTTCGGAATTTTTTTAGATTGCGCAGACAACTTTTGTACATTTAAAAAAAATGTCGAATTATTTTGACCCGCTAAGCCTGCCAAACCCAGTTTTAAACCTTTATAGTAATGTACTTTAAGTAAAAGAATAATTTAGACACAAATTAGTAGAGAAAATCAATAGTCGAGATCAAGCAGCTTTCCCACGTTATAAAGTACATCCCGGTACATATATCTAAAAAACCTGATAACAATTATTGCATAATTTAGAACTTCAGTTTACTCGCATCTCGGAAACCAAAATTGAAATCTATTTGCAAATCGCCCATATATGGCATAAATACGTATAGTTGCTCGTTTTGTTTTCAATTCACTCCCGTCCTAAAAGAAGTTTCACTTCAAAAATGTCAGTAGCTGAGGATTAAATTTAATAACGGATTTCAGTGTTTATCATTATATCGAAGCATCCACTAAAGTTTCGTAAGTTTTCAGGACTATCGTCTTCCCAGTAGTAAATTCTGTTATAGTCAGACAACAAGGCGTCCAATAAACTTCAGGAGTGAGTGTACGTCAGTTTGCAAACACCTTAGGGTTTATTTGTAAATATCTCGATACGAAATCGAGGTAATGTGTACCCTTATTTCTCAAGAGATAAGTTATCGGTAAAGTTTATTCAACGAAAATTGTCGTTCGAGGTCAGAATGAAATACTTTTATATGTAGAAGGCAAGATTGTATTGTCTTCTATATTGAGGAGCATAGGATTAGGAAAGAAAATATCTTCCATAAATAATAACATGCAAGCAATTTTGCAAGAACTTCATGCACGAGAACGAAATCAGCTTTCAATTTAGTTTAAAGGTTCCCGAGCCAGAGATACTTAACGATTCTTCAGAATTTCTATTCTGAATTTTTTAAATTCATTTTTCATTCATTTTTGTTTCTTCGTAGAGGAAGCTTTGTAATAGTAACGATTTTGCAAAAATGTTAATTTGTTTAACTGAACATTTCCCATTTAAAAATGTCTAATAGGGTAAGAGCACTAGTGGTTATCAGTTGCATTAGACATATATATATATATATATATATATATATAATTTAAAAAATAGGTTAAACAAATATCGCAGGGTCGCACTGGCAGAAACTGCTATCCATGAAAATTACAATGACTGCTAGTAGAACCGCGTTAAATCACACCTATGGGCACGTCTCACGACCGTGAGTTAAGTAGCCATAGGGCACGACGAAATCACAACGGCAGGTTGGCGTAATCCTCGTGTGTCTTGACGACATGGAGCGACCCAAGGATGAGAGTTCTCTGCATCTATCTCGCAAGTCCCTTGGTATGTTTTTGGTACGCGGAAAAACACGAAGAAGTGGGCAATAGAGGGTTTCTGTACAAAGCAGTGGAGCAGGCAGCTGAAACGCTTGGCCTCGACTTCAATATCAGCGGTGAGGAAGAAGCATCAAACATTATCCATCTCGAGTACTCACTCCTGAAGGCCTGGATGAAGAAAATACAAGAGAAAAACTCCTATCGATAGTTCCTCGACAAGAGGATGCACGGGATCTTCGACAGAAATGTGAAGAATCAATCGATGTCGCATAAGCTAACGTTGAGCAGTGCGTTTCATGCACCTAGGACACATACTATCTAGTTGTCCAACTAATGCGGGAACAACATGATGACATGAACCAAAAGCATAATGAGGCACTAAGAGTTCTTTATTACCACTTCTGTCACTCTTGCGACATTAGCCCTGATACCGCTACGCCAAACGCTCCAAAGGAAATAGAGACAATTTTCCAGAATTAGCAGTGCCGAACATACTGGAACTACATATTCTCGTGAGGGCAAATGTGAAGAGGGGAAGTAGGTGAAGTAGGGGGAATGAAGGGTTGGAAAGTAGGGGAAGAGAGGGGGAAATTCGGGAAGGTATAGTAGGAGAGGGGAATAGAGAGCTGGGGAAAGGAAGTTTAGGGGAAGGTGAGTGTTAGCTGGGGAAGCGAGAAGAGGGGGATGTAGAGGAGGAAGAAGTCGGGGAAGGGGGCCAAGTGTGAAGTGAGGGGAGGAAAAGTATGGGAGGAGGAGGTTTGAACGACTTAATTAACGTCTTAATAGGCTACGAACCCCTTTTTTGTAGGTGTGCGGCGCCTTCTTTGACTAATTTTTACGTATAATGCATGTATTAGTTATACAGTGCAATCAAATATTTATCCAAATTGAATAAATTCCCTTTAGTTTTTGGCATACCAATAAGTGGACATGGCGTAGTATACTTCTAGGGCGATGATATAGAAACCATATTCTATGGTTGAACCACCAACAATTTTTCTGATTCAACCAAATCGTTTTTAGAGTGCATATTACAATTATGAACACAAAAAAAGTGAAAACACCCGAGATCGAATTTATAGCTAATTTAATCCATTCTTCAATATAAATTTTATTTACACTATGACACAAGTTTTAATAGTCGTATAATTAACATGAATCATCTATCAATGCCAATATCATACAGAAAATTACTTCAATCATAATCCAAGTAAATTAAACTGTTTCTCTAATTATCTGAACCAGCGGAACACTGACTTTGACATTAAGTACGATATTGGATTTTGAGAAACAAAATTCTGGTCCGTAGATTTGAAAATCTGAAAATTATTTTGATTTATTGGAGAGAGGGGATTTTATTTCAAGTGAAGTTTAAATTGACGGGCAATTAATAATTAATTAATTAATTAATTAATTAATTAATTAATTAAGCAATCAATGAAATAAATAATTTCCTGTTCAATTTTAAATGTAAAAAGTTCAATTTTGAACTTGCATTGTATTAGGTGTCGCTCAGTGGATCTGTTATTAACTACATATGCAAATTAGTCCCTCTCTAGATTCCTAATCTAAATAAAACAATTTAGCACCTGGTCCCAAACAATTTCACAGTCAAAGGGGCTTACAGGCAGCTTACAAAGCTTATGTTCCACTGGATCAACATTGTTTCTGCAGAATTGGCTAATGGCGGCTCTAAATACGGCTTAAAAGTATGAGTCGAGTTTAAAATAAATTTAATGTTAAATCAATAACAGTGGGAGAGATACAGAGCAGATAAAACACATCTTCTTCTGGTTCATCTCTCTTCAATGACGGAAAGACTTTTTAGTTCATTTCGAGATTATCCGAATAAGCTTTAAAGGACACTTAAAACAGATACTCAATTCTGGCAATATAGGTGTCATAAAATCTTTATTTAGCTTCAGCCATTCTCTCGAATTAAATGCTCGTTTATTACATTTTATATCCTATAATTTCAATAGCAGATTGAATTTAATATTTAGTTCATTTTAAGGGCAAATGGCCTTCTACGACGTTATAGATTTTCAGATTTTCCATGTATTTTGTCTGCCGCATGTCATTCTGGCCTATTGAAGTTTGTATTTTGTTAAAATAATGCAATTTGATTAATTACTAATTTTTAATTTACCTGGTACCTGGGCTCATTGTTCAATCTTATAACGATTAATGATTCTAAGACCATGTTTTCATTTACGATACATTAAAAATGAATTAAACTTAGACCCTTCTATCAACTTATCTTTATATAAATAATCAAAGAACCCCGCACAAAATGAATAAAAAAGGCCTTTTGGTCAAAGCGTAGTAAAGTTTGGTCTTCTGATGCTTTAGTTGATGCTTATCAAAAGTCGCAATGAGGCGATTTCGCCGAAAGGGTTTCTCCACACACTCTGTGTGTTTAAAAAAAATGTTTTTTTATTTACTACGCATCCTATCAAAAACTGATTAATAATAAATTTGTAGATCTTTTTTGCGTGAATAATTTTTGTCTATTGTTTTTAAATTTTGTAAATGCTATAAGCCTGGTAACTTTTTATCAACGAAGAATGTCATAAGGATACATTTTTTTTCTTAGTACTACGAATAGCTGTACATAGAATTTTTAAATCTTAAAAAAATGGTATCAAAAATGTTGAAAATGCTCTAACTTTTTGATTTTTTATGAAAAATGGCTGGCTAACGAACTTGACCTTCAGTTTAGGACACTAAAAAAGGCCAATCCAATCTGTCAATTCTTTCAAAAGTTATTGTGCTAACAGACTAAAAATCTACAGACACACAGACACACACAGTTACATTCGCGAAAACCTGTTTTTCGGGTTCGGAAGGTCTCAAAACGTGGACATTTGACAAAAACGGGGGCATAAAATTTTACACAAATCTAATATCTTCTATGATGAGAATGTAAAAAATAAACAAGACATTTTAAATGAATGAATAGATTTTTTTTTAACTTTCACACATTATATTTTGACAAACAATAGCCTGAGTTTTGTTGTGAACTTTCAAAATATTTGAAAATTGGCCTTCAGCTTATTCCGTTTTAATAACAAAATTTTATTTTTTATATTTCACTTTACATTTTTTAGTATCATCTTCAATTGAACAATTTTTTTCATGTTCGTTTGTCATTTTCTGAATTTACAAACTTTTAAACATTTTCTAAATGCTTAGCACCTTAAAGTTTCATTTGAATTGTTTGAAACTCAACTACAATTCTTTAATTTAAATTTTTCATATTTTTATCAAATTATAGAATAAAAATAAAAATATTGCGTTAAATAAAAGATAAATGAGATTGAAATTTCAGTATTTAGCTTAACATGTTTTGTCAATTTTTCGTGAAATCAACGTATTTCCAGTTTATCCTGGGCTATTGTGACGGTAAATTCCGTAATACTAGACATTGCCTCAATCAATGGGAAGGTTCATACGCAAATTTACTCCAACCATATCCACTACGTTTAAACAATGTCATTTTTCGCCAATGCAGCGCCATCTGGCGCCAATCGAAAAAACTTTTCAAATAAAACTTACGTATTTTTTTATGGGAAATCTGAATCTGTAATAAAAAATATAGGTTTACAATTGAAATGTTAAATGTATCCCCCCTCCCGCCCCCAGGGAGTGGGGTAAATTTTTTCGGGGTCGCTTTTCCCCCTCGAAAATAAAAAGTTTTTAATACAGACATTTTTTCCGTTAGATACTTATTTCTTGAGATATTTCGATGTCTCAAGATAAAAGTGTATATAAAGGGTGATCCTTCGTGAAGTACTTTTTTCAATATGAATTTTTTGACATACCATTTCATCATGGCAAGACTTACACCGGCACAGCGTCTCCAAATTGTGAGCTGTATTACAAAAATCATCGCTCTGTGAAACAAGTTTATCGTGCACTTAGAGCAACTTACGGTCGGAATAATCAACTCACCGAACACACCATTGTTTATACAATCAAAAAATTCCAAACCCAATTTTTATATTGGATGACCACCCGAGTAAAAATAATTCGTCTTGGCTAAGTCTTCATCCAAAACATAGACGAGATATAGCCAAAACGTTTTTGTAAGTCTCGCCCCTGGCCGCGAGCGAGACTTCATTTTTCATCCTCAAGTCGAAATTATTCGTCTTCAAGCCGAAACAACAAAAGGCTCCCAAGACCTACGAGAGTCATTAGTAATCCGCTTTAAATTTTACAGAATGTTTATATTATTTATCTTCATGGTACTTATTTTTTATGTATTAATAATTTTGCTTAGCTGCAATAATTATGTTCTTAGCATAGCAAATCTAAAAATGTTATCCATTTTTTTCTATCGCCAGCAGTTCACTAGATAATTGTAGAAAATCACAGTTTTAATCTTTTTACGGAAAATTTTATATGCCTGTAGTTCTTGGGACCGATAGGTTCCAAATTTTTAATTTAAAAATCAGTTATTACAAAATTACAAGTTTTATCGGGTGTAAAATTTTAATCCTTAGCATATGTCAACTGTTTGGTCCCAGCCAAGCTACTGATTTTCAGCCTGGTAAATATTAAAGCCATAAATTGGTGATATAATTTTCCTTAGAAAAAATTCTGTTTATTTCTCAAGACTTAAACTTCTCGTCTTAAGACAAGTCCACATCGACTGGTCTTCAGACTTACAATAAAACTTCTTGTCGCAAGACAATGTCTTCAAAACCCGTCTACGTAAACCTTAGTCATAAACTCAAGACTTACATCTTCGACTCCTAAGTCTCGCCCCTGGCCGCCAGCGAGACATTGCCGTCTTGGAGACGAACTCAAGACGAGACATCACGAACTCAAGACGAAATATTTTTACTCGGGCAGCGACCGAATTGACCACATCCAGTTTAGAATTTTTTGATGGTATTAGTGATGCCGTTCGATACGAGACTGTCTCGATATCGTATCGAAAAATCTTGGTTTTTTCTCGTGTCGATATCGGTTTCAGAGACTCCATTCTCGGTTTTGTCTCGTATCGGTTTGGTATCGGAGAACCGATATATCGCTCGGATAGACTCGGGATTTTGAGACTAGACAGCCTGTTGGTTGTTTTCCTACGGAACTACAGTAGAAGGGGGACGGCAACGAGTTTCAAATACACCAGAGACTCGCTATTTGAACGCGCGATCGCACGCGTTATATGAATTCCTAGAATTGCTGGTCCCCGCAGTTTCTCAGGGGCAGCGCGAGAGACGGTTGTGACTCCGCCTCTGAAGGGACGCATGCACTACTTACTCAGTCAAGTAGATTGCGCAATATTATGGAAACGGTTCAGGCGGCCCTGACTGTTTACGTTTCGTTGTACGCGTTATATGAACAAGGCTATTTTCGGGCCCCCCCCCCCCCCCCGAGATTGTTCATCTATCGAGTCTCTGGTGTACCTGAGTACCATGAACCTTTCCTTGTAATTTAAAGTTCTGAACGTTCAAATGAGCGAAATATATTTTCTCAATTCTATTATATCTAGAAATTTTTGAACTCCAGATAAAAATATGCATTATAAGTTTCTTTTATAATTGCATTATTTTCAATGCAATGAACCATTATATTTTTGAACAGTTTCTAGATTATAAAGCAATTAATAAAAAAATGTTCATTCGAACGTTAAGAACTTCAAGCACATTATACCTTTTAGATTTTTAAGCTTTAAAACTTCTAAAATTCCTACATGTCTTTGAAACAAAATCGAATTTTTCTCAAAAAGTTTGAAAAACTTTCAAAATTACAAAAACGGACTCGAAAACGGAGTAACTTCCTTCTTTGTTGAAATAATTAGGGTTTTTTTAGATTTTCTGCCTAAAAATCCAAAATGAGGTTACCAATTTTCATTATTTTTTACATATTTTGTGGATTTTGAAAGAGTGAAAAAAAACTTGAAGTCGAAGAATCTCTTGGGGACAAAATCTGTTGTTTTTCAGAGGAAATTAGGCAATACGTATTTTTGCGATTTGCAAAAAAAAATTTACATAGTTATGCGTATTTGAATTTTTGCTTTGTTTTTCAAAAAAATTCCAATTTTTTCTTTAAACTTATATAACTTTTGACCTAATTGAGATATTTAAGATCCTGGTAGAGTTTATTTCCTTCTTTTGAAATCCGCGAGAAAATTAAGAAAATGTTCAAAATTAGCATAATGGCGGCGGTTTTTCTGAAAATATTAAAAGTCGATTTTCTCGAAAAACCCACACTTATATTTTCTGCCAATTTTTTTTTAATTTGTACAATCACAAGGAAAATACTTTGTGAGTTTTATGCGGGCTAAATAACTTTTGTGGCCAGGAGAATTTTTTTTCATAAAATTGAATTTTCGCATTTTTCTTGCAAACAACAACAGATTCGACAAAATGTGAAAGAAATGATTAGCACAGTTAAAAAAGTTCTGCAAAAAGTTCTTTCACTCATTTATGATATCTTGTACCATTTCCGAGAAAAATTAAAAAATTCAATATTTCTTTTGGAAACTACCGTTGCAGCAGAGCAGCCAATTCTTTTAACTGTACAAATCTGTTAACTATATTATAAATTGCTTTTCTGTGCACAGTTTCAAAATCAGGACACACTTGTCGTTTGGCATTCAAAATTATTCTTCGAGTTTTACCTATTATTGTGAATCTAAATTTGCATAGAGACATTAAACTAGCACAGAATGATGAAAAAAATGAATAACGACATTTTCGAATTTAAATTGTTCATTTATATATAAAATTTGAAAAACAAGTTGAAGGACTAGAAACATATGGGCAATTTCTGTGAAAGGGGGCAAACACCACCTTTTTTATTTTTTTTAAATATTTTGTACAAATTTTTATTTATATAAAAAAGATATTCTATAAGTTTTATGCGGGCTAAACCAGTTTTGCGGTCAAGAGAATTTTTTTCTTTATGAAAATTGATTTTTTTTATTTTTCTCGGAAATGGTACAAGATATCTTAAATGAATGAAGGAACTTTTTGTAGAACTTTTTTAACTGTGCTAATTATTTCCTTCATATTTTTTGTTATCTGTTGTTGTTTGCAAGGAAAATGCGAAAATTCAAATTTATGAAAAAAAATTCTCCTGGCCACAAAAGTTCTTTAACCCGCAAAAAACAAAAAACAAAGTTTTTTCCTTGTGTGTACAAATTAAAAAAAATTGGCAAGAAATGTAAGTGTGGGTTTTTTGAGAAAATCAACTTTCAATATTTTCAGAAATACCGCCGCCATTTTGATAATTTTGAACATTTTCTTCATTTTCTCGCGGATTTCGAAAGAAGGCAATAAACTCTACCAGAATCTTAAATATCTCTATTAGGTCAAAAGTTATATAAGTTTAAAGAAAAAATTGGGATTTTTTTGAAAAAAGCAAAAAATTCAAACACGCATAACTTCGTAAACATATTTTTTTCACAAATCGCAAAAATACGCATTGCCTAATTTCCTCTAAAAAAGAACATATTTTGTCCCCAAGAGACTCTGTGACTTCAAGTGTAAAACCTGCCTGATTTGAAATGGATTCGGTCGTTTGATTTGTTTTGAAACCTTGACTTTTTTGCAATTTTTGAAAAACAAAAAAAATAACAAACAGAAAATGTATGGTAGGTAAACTATATTAGGACCTATTATTCCAAAAAATTGCTGGAAAAAAAGTTGGGGTTTTTGTGATTTTTTTCCCTTTTTTCAAAAATCTGAAAAAAACGTTACCAGTTTTTATTATTTCTTCAATTTTTTGTGGATTTTGAAAGTGGGCAAAAAAATGAATAAACTAGAACAAGAAAACCCCTAATATCTCATAAATTGTAAAAATGGCACGGTTTTTAAAGTCAAATTTGCAAAAAACTCATCGTACCTTGAAAATTTGAAAATATTCATGAAAAATGTAAGAATTTCGCTATGCTAATTTAAAAAATACGTGTCTCCTTATGTTCCACGTACAAAAACATATTGCATAGGCAAGCTAGTCCCAAACATGTCACCGGCCGGCCTATATGATTTGAAATGGGTTCGGCCTATTAATCTTTTTCTGGGTAACACCACAAAGAATGCTTGAATACATTCAGTCGCAAAATCTATCGATGTAAGTTTAAGCAATCGGAAACTTCCAGCCGGTGAAATGTTCAGTAGAATCCTTGGAAGTGGTTTGCTTTGAAATACATATTTGCTTGATTAACATTATGGTAGGGGAGTATAATAATTCATTTTATTTTTAACAATGACCCAAACTTAATGCAACATTTAATATTATTATGTATTTTCAATTATGAATTTAATTTTTTAAATATTTATTTGGTATAAAGAGTTCATGTTGGAGAATAAAATTGTCTACGCCCAGACCTGGATAATCACCTGCTACGCCGCTGCGAATGCAATTTCATGGCACCACGCAAAACAAAAAAACTCTGTTACTTCATGAACAGCCAGGTCAATTGAAGTAAACCTTCACAGAAAACTTTTGCGAATTCTACTGAACATTTGATCCGCTAGAAGTTTTCGATTGTTTAAACTTACGTCGCTAGACTTTGCGACTGAAAATTTTCAAACTTTTCTTCCGGACTTACTGAGACAAATATTAATAACTTCTTCTCATAAGACAGAAGATGAACTTCAATTACTTTACCAGATGAAATATAGGTTCACACATAATTGCTTAAAATTTTAAGTTAAAAATCTAAATAGTTTGTTATTTAGAGCGAGTTGAAATTAGAAAAGATTTAAAATGATAATTCGATAAAATAAAAATTATTATGTTGAAAAGTAATTCGGAATAACAAAGATGATGTTAAAGTAGTAACTTGGAAAAATAAGAATCATGACAAACGGTACTTCGGCAAAATAAAAGGTATATAAATTACGATTAGTAGCATTATTAGGTCACATAATTTTAGACTACGTAGAACAGATTTTCTTAAAATAGGAGTTAAGGAATCAAAACATTTCTACCAGAATCTTAAATATCTCTCATAGGTCAAAAATTATATAAGTTTAAAGAAAAAATTGGGATTTTTTTGAAAAACAAAGCAAAAATTCAAATACGCATAACTTCGTACAAATTTTTAAAGGAACGTGCGCCTCTTGATTTATAAATTAAAAGTAAGAGGATAATTTACTTAAATAAAAACTTTCGTTTGAATCAAACTTTTATGGGTTCATGTAAAAGATTTGATCCAAAAATATAATTGAAACAAGTTAGAGTTTGTTTCAAACAGGCTAATTTCCTTGCAGCACCTTTTTCCGGTACCTGCGGCCGGCAACTCGGCCAGTCCTACTCTGTCTTCTACTGTGAACGAGGAAAATCCCATCTGCTCGTTTTGTTTCGGAATTCCAATACGAGACCGATACGAGACCGCACTTTTCAATAGTTTTCCGATACGACACGAAACCGAGCGATACAAAACCGAGACTGGAAGGTGAGTATCGTATCGGTATCGTCTCAGTATCGAAAAATATCGCTCGGCGGCATCACGTATAGGCAATAGTGCGTTCGGTGGGTCGATTATTCCGACCGTAAGTTGCTCTAAGTGCACGATAAACTTGTTTTACAGAGCGATGATTTTCGTAATACATCTCCACAATTTGGAGACGCTGTGCCGGTGTAAGTCTTTCCATGATGAAATGGTATTCAATACTGAGTCAAACTGCGATGACTGCTGGACGCTATTCATGCGTGATCTGTCAAAAATTCATATTGAAAAAAGTACCTGACAATGAATCACCCTTTATATATATATATATGGAAAATCTGTTTCCTTCGCAATTACATGGTTCTACCATGATACCTTTCAAATATTAATGTTTGGTAATTTATCAGTTTGCTTGAAATTCAAACCGTTTCCAGAAGTTGGCAGGGTATTAAATTCCATTCAAAGCTGTGCAGAATATGCATACGAAGATCAAATTCATGTGCATGGACTTCATGAAAAACGTGCATCTTTCTGCGGGAAGTGCATTGAAAGAGACTATCATGATATTCATGATACAAAAACGTAGCCTGAAACTGATGCAGTTAACAATTATTGAATTATGTGAGTAATTATTAGACTACATACAAAATAAATTTAAAAAAATAATTATTATTATCATACCAATAAGCCATTTCCCTTTCGGGATAGGCTTGAATCGCTCGGTGAGGAAAGGAGTAATGTGAGGAAGGAGGTATAGATGTTTTAGATTGATCTAGAATTCTCGTGTTATTTATTTAAATAACACGTTCACTCCGCAACACTGATCCGACCCAGGTTGCAGGTTGCTGATCAATCTCCCTAGTGATCACCCCGAATGAAGAGCCTCACAAGGTCGTCATGTGAGGTTACCCACTCGGGCCCATTAGTATCCAAGGTCTTTTGTTTCAGGCGTCATTCACTCTACTGACACTCTTTTGATAAACTATTTGTAGCCACACTTTTCTGTCCTGGCATACTTCTCTAGCTTCCTTCACGTCCATGCATTTCAATTTTACGTATAACTGCCCTTGGAAATGGAATATGAAACTGTCTAAAGCATCTAACGTCAAAACAAAAAATGAACAGAGACCATTTTTATGATTGAATCTACATGGAGACACACATGTGTCTCTATTGCGAAATCAAGACCTCAACTGTGAAATTTTTGCGTGCAATTCTCGTAGAAAAATGCTCTTTTTCAAGTACAGTATACTTTGGTGTTCTTATAACTAAATTCTCCATGTTTCAAACATTCAAAGTTTGTATCTCAGAGAGTGTATACTAGGGTGGTGCAAAATCATACCTGTTAAAAATTTTCATTCGAATCCTTCCCATTTTCTGAGGTTCCCGGAAAAGAATTAACATGGCAAAATGTTTGTTTACGGAAAAATTAGATTCACGTTTCTGGGCTTAAACTTAGTTTGCGGGAGATAACCAGAATTTGTTAGGGGAAGTTTCCAATGAATAATTTCCGCTACGTTACTAACTGAACTAAACTTTACAATTTTTCGCAAAATTGACACATATGAGCTCTGTTTTCCTCTTTTCTATCATAAATTATTTTTATTCGACAAGTGAAATGTTTTCAGGCATTTTTTAACTACTTTATGACTGCTTCAAGAATTTCCATTTGTTTGAATAATATTTTTCCATCATCTCATTGAAGGTAGTTTTTTTAACGTTTATTCGGACAATTAGTCATTGATAGAAAGACTGATCTTTGTTTCAAGCATTCACCAATTGTTTTATTCTGATCAATGAATTTCAAGGTACAATATATCCTTAAATATCATAATGGGCGGAGTCGAAATTAAAATTAATTTAGCGGAAATTATTCGTTGAAGACTCCCCAACAAATACAGGTAATCTCCCGGAAGCTAAGTTTAAACCAGAAACATAATTCTCATTTTTTCGTAAACAAACATTTTCCAATGTTCATCTTGTGGGATTTTCCTTTTGAAATTTCATAAAAACAGATTTGAACGTTAGAATTTTGAAACTTCCCCAAACCTATACTTCTTTTCTCAGGAGATAAAAATTTAGTCCTGAATAGAAACTTAAAGGCAATTGTAATATCATATACAATCAGGGAGAAGAATTTGCAAATTAATTCTGTAATTGAATTATTCTATTTTATTTTTTAAAATAATCTACAATATTCAAAGTTGTTATAATATTCAAAGAAAAATGGAAAGGCTTTATAACTATTCAAAACTTTGAAGACATTTTTCTCTGTCTCTACTGTTAAGATTGCAAAATCAGCATATCTTACTTTGTGGATTTTTACATATTTATGCATAAGAGTTGAAAATATGTGCTGTCGTGACACAAAAAAAATGCAGTCACATAACAATGAGGAATTGAGTTTGCGGTTGTATGAAGAAGCTCCTCTGAAGAAGGTTGACCCCAGAGAAAATAAATTGTATGACTCATCATGAATAAAATATATTATCGCGCTCGAAATAGTATACAAAAGTACACGAGGACTCTCGAGCAGACAGCTAGGTTTCCACTCGCTTAGGTTTTATTTCAATTTTTAAAAAGGTTCACTTTTTAGTATTTCATATAAGAAAATTTAATATCCACTCTCTAAATTTGAATCAGTGAGAAATGGGTCACTGAATCAAGTCAGAAAAATATGTTCATTGATTCAAAACGTAATGATTCTGATTACAATAGCTAGAAATAGGTCACTGAATTAAACAAAAAGCAAAAAAAATTATATATTTTAAATAAGTAACGGTCTTCTTTTGTCCAAAATTCAAAAAATTGTCATCGCTTCCAGTGAATTTTGCAATTTCAAAAGTTGTCAATTTTCCGAATAAAGTATGCGGACTTTACTTATTTGCATTTGCAACTTTATCGCAACGGTTATGTTTTCCCCGGCTTTAAATTTAAACACAATATAAACTTGTGTTGTGAAAATCTGAGCTTCTATAATAATTATGTAAGTTACAAATTACTTCCAGCAATAATGAAACCTCCATTAAAATTCATCTCATATTTAAATTTTGTCAAAGATTTCTTGTAAAGCAAACAGCAGCTCATCGGGTCCAGATTAATCTCTGTTCAAACTTGAAAAGTCGCACTAAGTCATCAGTTTGTCGAGTCAAAAGTTCGAGGTGAAGTGTTTCAGTTAGAAAGTGTATGGCAGATTGAAAGTCTCACAAATCGGCTGGTAATGTGTCTTTGAGACTCTCTCCCCTATATGAAAATAAGTCTTAAGTTAGAAACTTCACCATAAGAGAGGTAGTCGGATGTTATCTTGCCCTCACGAGACTTTTGTACTCTTTTCATTTGACTTTGCCTAACTTCCACCCTACCTTTTACGGTCTCGAACTCTACAAGAAGCGATACAGTTCACAGCTGATTGCTGATCAAAGTGAACCTTCTTGGTAACTTGGATTTTTTTGTTACCACTATCGCTGCAGGGCGAGTTTCTTGAATTTCAGTTGGGACCATTCTTCGGTGAGTTCAGGATAATAATACACCAGCGAGGCAAAACTTAAGACTGCATTCATTTTTATGACTTTGAAGGCAAAGATTAATTAAAGTCATTTGCAAAATGAGACTACTCTCATCTCTCAAACTGAAAGGAATTTTTGCACTCTAGAAGGCAATTATTGGTCTTCAAATGAGAGCCAAGATTCATAATTAACATACCGACAGCTGTATTTTTTTAATTTTATAGAAAAGTCTACAAAGTAAACAGTAGGTTTTCAGATTGGAATTTAGCGCATGAAAAAGTACGGGAAACGACTCTACATTATCAAGCATCAACTGAAAAAAGTTGAACAATGCAAACCTGTGTTATGCATGCATATTATAGTTCACAATAGTAACAACAAATTTGAAAATCTAAATTTCTCGAAACCAGTTTTGCATCTGGTAATATCCCTTAGCACAATTTAAAGATGGGATCTACATTACATGTAAGAATAATTCAAATCGGGTTTCCCAAGTCCGTAACCTTCCTTGTAGGGAACCAATTTCTTTTGCCATGCACCGAAAAAGCATCACCTAACTCGGTGAGCGAAAGGCATGCACCTAACTGGTATTTTTATGAAAATGTAGATAATATCAGTTTTTGATACATTCAGTAATGGTCTCTAAATTCCCAAAACTCCCAAACAGTTCAATGACTCGCATACACCGTAAAATTGAAATAAAATAATAGATTCCCAGTGGGCACTGGGACATCTTAAAGAAGTCTTTAGAATGTAGCCCTACGGAATGTGACTTGACGTCTTTAAGACATCCTTTGGATCTTTTCATGTTTTTCAATGGTACTCAAGACGTCCGCCAAAATACTTCTATAGGACAACTCAAGGACCTATTGTGTGCCCACTGGGTTATTTATATTTATAATCCTATCAGTGAGAGACAGGCATAATTAAAATTTTTTGTTTAGGTTGAATCGCGTCATTATGACATAAAAGCAAAATTAAATTAATTAAAACTCTGAAAAAAATTAACTTTAACTAAATTTAATTAATTTTAATTTTAATTAGCATTTAATTTCACCAATCTTTAGTGGTCTTGAAAAGAAAAATCGAAGTGGTCTTTGAAAAAGGGCTTCACCAAACCGATAGGTTTGAGACAGAAATACCCAAACATTTCAATGGGGAAACACAAAACAGGCGGCTATTTATTTGTATTTTACAGGGTTCCTAGCCTAAACATACTTGGTTTTTACAACTGGAGGACATCAAAATAGGCTGCGGTGTACCGTTTCCACCGGCGGAAGGCGTACGACCACCGACTTCAACCGTTTGCGCTCGGGGGGAGACTTCGGGCGGTCCCCGGCGTGACATGGGCAGGTGTGCGTTGTAACGGGGAGCCAGGGTCGACTTCCATAGACTTGGGTCAGAATGTTTTTCTTCCGGGGCGAAAAATTGTTCGGGTATGGGTTCTTGGTGGTACCCGAAGGCTTCTTTGAAGGTGGAAATTTGGCCCGCTTTCTGGCCGCGATCTTCTCTTGCGCGTCTTTAGGGAGAGGCCGTGGTCTCTTCCGGTCAGCCGGATCCGTGTGGTGCTGGCTCAGGCGGGCGTTCCTCCAGACCTCCTCTAAACGCTTCCGTATGGGCTGGGTGGAGCCACGGTCCCGGTGAGCCGGGGCGACTTGCAGTTCCTTGTGGGTCTGGGCGAGCTAGTGCTGACCCGAGACACTCGAGGTGGGTTGGGGGTCGCCCTGTGGCGGATCAGCTTCCTGAAAGGCGGGAGAATTCCTTTCAGGGCAGAACTCTATCGGTGAAGCTCGTAGGGATAGCAGGTTCTCCTCGAAAACCTCCGGCTAGGAAATCTCGTCAACCTCTTCCAGGGTCTCATCCAAAGGGGCCTCCTTCAGAGGAGCTGAACTTGAAGCAGCTGGGAACGGACCAGGGCTATCAGGTGCGAGATCAATCCGGGTTGACGCTTGCAGGAAATATTGTTTCACGGAGGGGGGTGAGACCCGTTGTTCCTGGGGATTACGCTGGCCGCTATCGGCGGGGGGCAAGGTGCTGGTTGGGCTATACCCAGTCATTAGAGGGACCCTGCTGAGTTTCCTTCGTCTTCTCTTGGGGGGCAAGGACACATATTTGTCAAGATTAGCTCGCTGCTCCTCTTCGGCACAACGGCGACGCTCCACCCAACGTTTATGTTGGCTATTCCTGGTCCTGTACCTCTTTCTCTGGGGCCCTTCCATCCAAAGGGGAAGATGAACCCGTTGTAGTCCCGTTACTCCAGATCCTTCTGAGGAGAAGAGACCCGGAGTTAAGCTAGGAAACACGGAAGATAATTTATTTAATTAATTAATCGCGGTAATTAATTAATCCAGATCCTTCTGAGAAGAAGAGACCCGGTGCTAAGCTAAGAAACCCGAAAGATATTTTAATTAATTAATTAAACCAGATCCTTCTGAAAATAAAAGACCCGGAACTAAGCTAAGAAATCCAGAAGATAATTTATTTAATTATTTAATCACGGTAATTAATTAATTCAGATCCTTCTGAGAAGGAGAGACCCGAAGCCCCGGTTCCAGGGGGTTCACCTCCATGGCAGAGGTTCCGTCAACCATGGAGGGGCAAGGTACCAGTGGCACTAGAGCGAACCGTTTGAAAAGCCAAACATCGTCGGAACGTCAATTCCGAAGAAAAGAAAACAGATTCCTGTTCCCACTAGAATACTATTTCGTAGAAACAGTATTCCAGTGGGAAAAAAAAACTGGTATCATATTTTCAAAATATATTTAAAAATAGGACTAAGGGCTTAGTATCATACTAATATGTTATGTTCACGATATGACAGTAGTCAAACAATATACAACGTAATTTATCTCGATATGATGGCAGGTGTATAAGGTAACTGTTCTAATTGTGAGTATTTTAATTTTTATTATTGATTGTTTGCAATAATGCTGAGTATTGAAAACATCAAATAACTTGAACGTTCACTTCAATTTGTGAATAATTATTTGAGGCAAATTGTGATCTAAATTTGACTTCAACTGATGATAAAATTGAAATTTAGGGCTTGATTATAATTATAAATTATACAGTTTCTTCATTTCTTCTCTGAAATTGACCTATTACATTGTTGTGAATTTCACTGCTTTCATACCATATAATAACGCCGTAATAACCGCATAGTACGTGTGAAACACGGAAAACCGTCGGTGTGAATTTTGTTGCACCTGATTTTGAACAATATAATTTTTTTGTGCCTTCATTTGTTTTCATATCTCATTTTCTGTTGCAACTTAAAATTACATTGCATTCGGCGTACTTTTGAGGATCGGCGGTTGTCTGCGAACATTTGCGCAATAAGCATAATAAGGATTATTCCGTACGCTTATTTAACAAGCGCAGACTTTCCCCTATTCCCCTGCGTTTCTCCTTTTTTCAAATTCCCCCTTTTCCCCCTATTCTCTTGTTGACTTACAAAATTATCTATTATAATTAATTTAACTTATTGAAATTTGACCATTTTCAAATTAAACTATTTAAGATTTAAATAAAGCTTTAAAGCTAAAATATTTTGTTGCTGAATCTATACAAATGAAATACTTTTGAAATTAATTATAATCAAGTAGCAAAAATAATTGTTGTAACAGATTAGGAAGTCTTATCGAAATTTTCAGTAGATATTAAATATTATTATTTGTAATGAGAAGTTGTAGGCTCCGGAAGCTACGATCGTGGTTCCTTAAAGCAAACAGTCCCGACGCAACTGGAACGTGTACGTCATCCGCTTCTGCTTCTTCTGTCCTAGAAGGTAAGCAAAAGCGGGAAATTCACACGAGATAACATCGGGCAACACTGTTCCTTGGAGTCAGGTCTCTAGCCGCGGATGACCACACGCGGCAGACGGGACAGTTGGAGATGAAGGTTTCACCTCTGGATACTTTTTTAGAGCTACCAATCTTTGTAGAATGTTATGAGGAACAGTGTTGATGGACCTGATGAAGTGATCCCAGAAGAACAGCCTTTTGCATCCTGTTCGCGATGGAAGGAGCCTGACGCTGGCAAGCTGGAATCTTGTTGAGTTGGCTGATAAATGAGGCTTTCATACCTCGAAGACAGCCGATTATGAGAACTACAAGATGGACTTTCTAGCCTTGGTACAGCCTGCGCAGCTCGAAAAGAAGTGCTTGATATTTCGTCCGTTTTTCTTCCTCCTTTGCCTTGATATTACAATCGGCTGGTGCCGAGAATTCAATCACGTAAATGATCTTGGTCTTCAGATCTTGGAGGACAATATCAGGCTTCGTAGCACTGATACGTTGAGTGGTGGAGAATGAGAAATTCCAGTAGATCTTACACAGATCATTCTCCACAACAGACTCGAGTTCCCCCTGGGCGTATGGGAAGACGGGCAATAGATCAACACGATAGAAGTGCCTAAGATGGTAATATAAAACTTTTAGAGCCTCATTGTGTCTCTTTATGTACCCATAGCGGGCATATTTTGAGCATCCACTGAGAACATGTCCAAGTGTTTCTGGCTCTTGCTTGTACGCTCGGCAGTTGGTATCGCCTACAGGTACATTCATTATGCCCTCACGGTAAACTAAGGTGTCTATGACGCCGTCTTGACAGGCAAAAAGAAATCCCTCAGTCTCCGATCTCAATCCAGCAGACTTGAGAACCATGTTGGACAGACCCATCGAGAGTTTTTCTCTACGTATGATGCCGTAGAATTTACCATGAAGGGGCTTGTCAGCATGTTCTCTTAGTAGGAGCGTATGTTCTGCTTCCTGTACACGACTTTTGAGCACCAAAGGTGTTAGTGATGCTAGGCCATGAGTAGCGTCGCTAGAATCAAATGGGAGGCCAAGCTCCTCTGCGGCCCTATCTGCGGCACGGTATAGAAACGCCGCAGCATTGACGACTTCATGTTGATGTACGAGTCGCATAAGGGAGTCTGTGCTATTTAGAACTAAGCAAGCTGTAGCCAGAACCGTTCTTCGATGAAGACACTCGAAGCTTAGCAAGCCTCCACCCCCTTTATCTCGAGGGAGGTATATTCGAGGTATGGAAGATCTAGGATGCTGACTTCGATAGATTGTCATCATCTTGCGTGTGCTTCGGTCAAGTTGCTTCAACTCATCGACATTCCATTTTACTGTACCAAACGTGTAGAGCAGTATAGGAACGGCCAGCATATTGGTCGCTGGATCTTATTCTTCCCAGATAATTCGAAAGCCCAAATTTTTCTGAGAAATTGGCGATACCTTTTTCCAAGGGCCGTTTTTAACACACGCACATTTTGGGTTCCCGCTTGCGGTATTCCAAGATATGTATATGTTTCTCCAATATCAAGATGTTTAATGGTCTTTCCGCCTATGAGTTGAACATCCTGATCGTTACGCAATGATGTAGTTTCTAGTCTTTCTTGGTGTAGGTGGACGTAGGCACACTTGTCCAGTCCGAAGCTCATGCCAATCGCTTTAGAGTACCTATTTACCGCCTCCACAAAAATGTTAAGGTCCTCTTTCGAGGAAGCCAAAAGTTTAAGGTCGTCCATGTATAAAAGGTGGTTGACCTTATATTCTCCTCTTTTCGGCGGGCCACATAGATATCCAGAGCTTTTACCTTGGAGCACAATAGATAAAGGCAAGAGGGAGATGCAGAAAAGTATCGGACCTTCAGAGTCTACTTGGAATACCCTCCTCTTATATGTGATATAGCTTGTAGTCACTTGTCTTTTGTTAGATGTTATGACAAATCTTGTCCGCCACAAGAGCATAAGCTTTTTTATGCATCTCACTATTTTTGGATGCACCTCCAGGCACTCGGAAAGCTTAATAAGTAGCTCATGGTTCGTTGCATCGAATGCCTTACGGTAGTCGATCCAAGCCATGAACAGATTGCGTCGATACCTGATCGAGTCCTGGGTAATACACCTGTCTATTAACAGGTTCTTCCTGCAACCTGCCAGACCTCTCGTGCATCCACGTTGTTCAACTATTGCACTCGATACCGGCTCTATAGATGTTAATGTTCGCTCGTTGAGGATGCCAGTGAATAGCTTGAAGCTGGTGTTTAAACAAGCTATGGGCCTGCAGTTCTTTGGACTTGACAAATCTCCGGTCTTAGGGATCAATACCGTGCGTCCTTCCACTAGCCACTGCGGGACGGGTTGTTTTCCGTTTAAGAAATTAGTAAATATACGAGCCAGATGTTGGTGCATACAAGTAAACTTCTTCCACCAAAAGTTATTGACTTTATCTGGCCCTGGCGCTGAAAAGTTCTTAGTTCTAGCGATAACTTTCTTCAGCAGTAATTGGTGGACACTCTTCCTCTGGACCTTGTAACCTTTGTCTTTGGCAAAAATTACGAAAGAGTGATATATCTGAAGCGTCTTCATTTAGCTGATAAGTATCTCCATATACTTGCTCCCAGAAGACTTGAATCTCTTTTCGACTGGGCGGATTTTTAACGGCATGTGACGTTTTAGTGAACAGACGGGAAGGATAAGTAGAAAAGGTGGAATTTTCCTGAATCCACTTCACTCGCCGTTCAAGGCGCTGTTTCGCTGTTGAAAGAGATCTTATTTTTTGTGCCCAGTGCTGCTTCATGGTCAACAGTTTACACTTGTTCAGCGTGTGATTTGCTTTCCTTAAGTTTCGAGCAAGTGTCCTAACTTTTGGAGTGAATTTTTTATTTGATGTTATGTAGCTAATCACGCACTGAATATTTGATGCATGCCGTCTCGCCGTTTCAATTTTAAACTGAAGCTGTGCAGTACGCTCGCGAGTCTTACTCAGGCGTACTGAAGTATCGTTACTTCTATTGTCGCTAAGCAGGGAGACCGCCTTCTCGTAAACTACACAGTTCAGATTCCAGAGATTAACATTTTCTGTGGCAAATCGGAAAGAGCAGTATTAGCTTCAGCTAATTTGTCCATCTTGAAAAAGACTTTTTAGTAAATAGATCTCCTACTTCTCATGTTGGCATTATCGGCTATCTGCAAAGGTGGTCTTGCTGGAACGGGTGGAATGTTCGCTGGAGGATGTTGCTCTTCTTCCTGTTGATAAAGAGCTTCATATCCGTTTTTCCGCAAAAAGGATACCTGGTCTTTTAAATACTGAGGCGTTTTATGAGCATATTCCGGGTGCATATTGACCCAACAGTCATGTAAGCTCTGCTTGACTCCTCTTCGCGCCGGTGAGCTTCTTTTACAACAGGTAAGGATGTCCCTCCTGAGTTGGTCCGACCATTTAAATCGATGTTCTCGCGTTTGTCCGGGGCCATTGCCTGGTCGACGCCTTGGTTCGGTCCTATTGCCACTCCCAACTGAACCATGGCCTCCATCCGAGAGCGGCCTATTGTGGGTGGCACTGCGCGCTACTGGTGTCGTAACCGCATAATTCGTTGCATTGGGGAGTTAGCCCAAAGCAACGTGGCTGACTGCAAGAGCCGAAGCTCTCGGGCGATGGGGTCGCCGCATCCCTACTATTATTATTATTATTATACCGTTAAGCCACCTCCCTTTCGGGGTAGGCGTGATTTGCTCGGTTGGAAAAATATTAGTGTGTGGATGGGTATATACGTATAGGGTAGATAGGTATATAGGTGTAAGGTATAGATATTTTAGATTGATCTAGAATTCTCGTGTTGTTTATTTAAATGACACGTTCGTTCCGCGGCACTGCTCCGACCCAGGTTGCTGATAAATCTCTCTAGCGATCACCCCAAGTGCAGAGCTTTACAAAATTGTTATGTGTGGTTCCCTACTTGGGCCCATTAGTATCCAATGTCTTTGTTTCACGCGTCGTTCACTCTATTGTCACTCTGTTTACAAACTATTTGTCGCCACACTTTTATGTCCTGGCATACTACTCTAGCTTCCTTCACGTCCATGCATTTTCTCATGCAAGCTCTCGTGTTTCTATGGCTTCTCATGTCTCTTCGGATCAATGTATCATTCACAGATTCTAACTATTCTTTGGTGGTCTACCTCTTGGCATTCTACCATTTACTTTACCTTTATACACCTTTTTGGTCAGCCGTTGGAAATGACACCGTCCTGGCATGCGAAAATAAAACCCTCAGTACCTGAATTAAGCCCTGATGATTTGAGGAAAGCAAAAGTTTGCTCCTTCGACAAGGACTGTTTTCTACATTTCTGTGAAAGTTTCCGTGCATTTTCTTGTCGAGTAGCTGTTGGTGAAATTTTCCTACCTCTGCTTTCTTTACTTCGGCTTTTGGAAGTAAAGCATCTAGATGGAGTAATACACTTTCCCCACTTCTGATGTTAAAATTCAGGCCAAGGGTCTCAGCCGCTTGCTCAGCGGCTTTGTAAAGGAACGCTCCTTCGCCAAACATCTTATGGTTCCTGACCATCTTTAGGAGAGGATCTCTGCCATTCGCAACGATGTAAGCTGTACTTCGAACAATTCGGTTATTAAGACACTGGAGATTCAGAAGTATATTTATATTTATATTAAGATGTCTGATAACACTTATATCCACAAGCTCAGGGTCCTTGGGAACGCCAGTAATCTTTCCTTTCTTCAGATTAATTTTGGCACACTTGTCCAAACCAAAGTCCATCCCAATCTCTCCTGTGTAGCTCTTGACGATATTTATAGCAGTTTGAAGTTTGCTTTTACCAGAGGCATAGATCTTCAGGTCATCCATATATATATATATATATATATATATATATACCGAAGGTCCCGAAGGAATAACCCCTAAGCGAAGGCGTAACAACCGGGCCGCAAGCTGAATGGCACCTGGGTAAGGTGTCTTAAACGGTGACTCTGGGATAACGGGTGACCTCTCAGAGTACTAGTCTTATCCTTGCACGCGGGGCTCTACAAGGATGGACGAACCCTTTTCCTAGCTGCTCGTGTGAACAACAATGAAACAACCAAAGCACCAAAATGTTGTAGATGCGGTTCAAAGCGATCCAACGTACAGTGCTGAAAATAATTTAGATGGAAACACGACGACGAACCGGCGAAACGCCCACATTGAGTGGACGGATCAAATCAGGGATGACGTGCTAGACTCCTACGATGCCAGCATTATCCCTTTTCGCGGAGGCTTTATGGCGCGTATGCATACTCTGTGGTGCCAGAAACACCCAGAGCTTCAGCAAGTTTCGCATCAGTCTTTGCGAAATCAAGCCGACAACCTCCGGAAAAATGGAGATGTACGCGGAGCGCTTCCCCAACCGCTGCTTGATCAAGCTGCAGACGAAGATGAGGAAGCGACATTAAGACCAACCGCAGCAAGCAGACACCTTCTGAGAGAAGATCGCAATTTCAGTACAACGAGGAACATTAACATGCAAGTCCCTCCTAAGCCCCAAGATCTGGCTAAAATGGATGCCTCCCTTCGTAGAGATATCTCGCAAGAGTCTCCGACCTCTGGACCATCAATTGCTCAGTTTATGGTGCTGCGAAAGCTTTGGCTGATTCAAATCGAAGGCTAAAACCGACGATGGATCAAAATACCAAAAGACGCTTGCATCAACTGAACAAGAAGATTGGATGGGCAAGACAGAATGCGTCCCGTGTTCAATGTTTGATTGACTACATAACATCTGGTAGACCGTTCACGGAAAGGGTTCGAAAGTTCGCCCAAGAACTAAGGATCTTGAATCACACACTAAACAAGTCAAAGCTGCTGACAATCAAGCAGCATATTGTTGACAAAATACGGCTGTTATCTGACGCAACGAGGAGAATACAGAAGAAGGACAGACGGATCAGGGAGAATCAACAGTTTCTCGCTGACGCATCGCGCCTCTTCAGCGATCTCCCTGTTTCCGTAAAAAATCCACCGAAGCCCAAGGAGGTAGAGACTTTTTGGAGAGTACAAGAAGATGTACAAGATCCCGAAAACACTATAGTTGAAGGAAGATACTGACAATATCATCCGCTTCAAGGAGTTTTGCGACAACCTCATAAAATCTGAGGAGGAATGTCCACCAATCACTGCCGAAGAGGTGAAAAAAGCACTTAGAGGCACGAAGAACTGTTCCGCTGCTGGACCAGATTTTATCAAGAACTTCTGGGGGAAGAAGTTTACTTCTACGAACCAACATTTGGCCCGCATATTTATCTCATATTTAAAGTCGGAGACGCCCATTCCGCAGTGGCTGGTGTTAGGACGCACTATACTCCTGCCGAAAAAAGGCAACTTGTCCAACCCAGAGAATTACAGGCGAATAACTTGTTTGAACACACTGTATAAGATCTTTACAGCTGTCCTAAACAACAGGATTGTTCGACGAATTGAGCGTGTATGGCGAGAGATGTACGAACAACGTGCCTCGAAAAAAGGTGTAGCAGGCTGTCGAGAGAACCTGCTAATTGACAGGTGTGTCCGTAAAGACGCTGCAGCCCATCAGCGCGTCCTGTCAATGGCCTGGATTGACTACTGGAAAGCTGATAGATAGTGAGAATAGTGAGATGCATAGAGATTGATGCCTCTTTGGAAAACTAGATTTACTATCTCATCTAGAAATTATCGTGTGACAACGAACAACGTCACCTTCCAGAGGGGTGTCTTTCAAGGTGATACCATGAGCCCTTTGCTTTTTTGCATCACACTTCTGCCTCTATCTCTCGCACTACGAAATTCTCTTGAATACCTCTGTGGTTCTACTCTACTCGTTTGGGGTGGTTCAATGGACGAAGAACGAGCTTAAGGCCCTTGATGTCACCACACGTAAGATCATGCATATGCATAAAAGCTTGCATATCAATTCGTCAGTTCCGCGATTATACATTTCACGCCGTCAAGGCGGACACGGACTTCTGAATCTCCAGTGTCTTCATAACCGAATTGTTCTAAGTACAGCTTACTTCGTTGCGAATGGCAGAGATCCTCTCCTAAAGATGGTCAGGAACCACGAGATGATTGGCGAAGGAGCGTTTCTTTACAAAGCCGCGGAGCAAGCGGCCGAGACCCTTGGCCTGAATTTTAACATCAGAAGTGAGGAAAGTGCATCACTCCATCTAGATGCTTCACTTCTAATAGCCGAAGTAAAGAAAGCAGAGGTTGGAAAATTTCACCAACAGCTACTCGACAAGAAAATGCACGGAAACTTTTACAGAAATGTAGAAAAACAGTCCTTGTCGAAGGAGCAAACTTTTGCTTTCCTCAAATCATCAGGGCTTGATTCAGGTACAGAGGGTTTTATTTTCGCATGCCTGGACGGTGTCATTTCCACCTTAGCATACGGTGAGCGCATTTTATGTCAAGAACTTCCCAGTGATAGGTGCAGAGCTTGTCATGCACACGCTGAGTACCTAGAACACATACTATCAGGGTGTCCGACCCACGCAGGAACTACGTATATCTATCGACATAATGCGGCCCTAAGAGTGCTTTATTACCATCTTTGTCGCTCTTACGGTTTCAATCGCGACCCTGCCCTGCCGAACGCTCCAAGGGAGATAGAGTCAATTGTCCGAAACGAGCAGTGCCAAATTTTCTGGAACTACGATTTTCGGGCAGCAGTCTCCGTTGTGCACTCGAGGCCTGACATTGTTCTCCAAGACTTCTAGAAACGAACTATATTCGTGATCGAATTCTCGGCTCCGTCCGAATACAACATCACTGCAAAGGAGAAAGCAAAAGAGGAAAGGTATCAAGACCTTAAAAGAGAGCTGCAACGACTGTACCCAAAATATTCAGTGCAAGTAATTGTCCTTGTGATTGGCGCTCTCGGAGGTGCGAAACTATCACTGGTTCGCAACCTCAAAGCCATACCCGCGTGCCAAAAATATGCCAAGGTACTTGCGAGATGGATGCAGAAAGCTGTCATCCTTGGGCCGCTTCGTGTCCTCAAGGCACACGAGGTTTTCGCCGGCCTGACGTTGTGATTTCGTCGTTCCCTGTGACCACCCATCTCACGGTTGTAAGACGTGGCCATAGGTGTGATTTACCGCGGTTCTACTGGGGGCTATTGACATTTTTTTTAGATGGCAGTTGCTCTTCCAAGACCCTCCAGTTACTGTCGAACATCCGCCCAAACCAGAGAAGGTCAAAGCATTTTGGAGAGAAGTCTACGAAGTCCAACATCCACTTGAAGAAGGCTCAAAGTACATAAATAGCTTCAAGGAGCTGTGCAATGCCCTAATAACAGATGAGAAGGAATGCCCACCAATGACTACCGAGGAGGTGAAAAACGAATTAAGAAGCATGAAGAACTATTCCGCACCGGGACCAGATGGTATCAAGACCTTCTGACAGAAGAAGTTTCCTTCAACCCACCAGCATCTGGCCCGAATTTTCACCTCATATCTAAAGTCGGAAGAGCCTATTCCGGAGTGGTTGGTAGAAGAGCGCACAGTGCTCCTGCCGAAGACAAGCAACTTAGCTGACCCTCAGAATTACAGGCCCATAACTTGTCTAAACACACTGTATAAGATCTTTACAGCTATCCTAAATAATAATAGGATTGTTCGGACATTTGGACCTGTGTGGCGAGAGATTTATGAACAACGCCGCTCAAAGAAAGGTGTAGCAGGATGTCGGCAGAACTTGCTCATCGATAGATGTGTCTGTAAAGACGCAGCATCCTATCAGCGATTTCTATCGATGGTCTGGATTGATTACCGGAAAGCTTTCGATTCAACCTGCCATAGACTTATCATCTGTCTGTTGGAAAGCTTAAAGGTTCATCCACACATCGTGAGGTGCATAGAGAGATTAATGCCGCTTTGGAAAACCAGATTTACTATCTCGGTCTTGAATTCAATATCAGGGGTGAGCAAAATTCATCAAATCTTATCCATCTTGAATACTCACTGCTGAAGGCCCGGATTAAAAAAGCACAGGAGAAAATCTTCCGCGAACAGCTCCTCGACAAGAGGATGCACGGCATCCTCCACAGAAATGTGGAAGATCAATCTATGTCGTATGACCTAACGTTTTCTTTCCTTAGATCACCCGGATTGAAGTCGGGCACGGAGGGCTTCATTTTGGCATGTCAAGACGGTGTCATTTCCACTCTAGCATACCGTCGCCACATTTTGAGCCAAGACATTCCCGATGATAGCTGCAGAGCGTGTCATGCACACTCCGAGCATCTAGGACACATACTATCTAGTTGTCCAACTCATGCGGGAACGACCTACATCCCAAGGCACAATGCGGCACTAAGAGTGCTTTATTACCATCTGTCACTCTTACGGCATTAGCCCAAATACCTCTCCGCGAAACGCTCCTAGAGAAATAGAGTCAATTGTCGAAAATTGTACTAGAGGCCTGAAATAGTTCTCCTTGACTTCGAGAAATGAACCATGTTCGTTATCGAATTTTCGGCACCAGCTGACAAAAATGTCACAGCCAAGGAGAAAGAAAAAAAAAGAGAGGTATAAAGACCTTATAAGGGAGTTGCGACGGTTATACCCGGAATATTCTGTTAAGCTAATCGTCTCGATCATCGGCGCTCTTGGAGGTGCCAAGGTTTCGCTGGTTAATAGCCTGAAAAGCATCCCTGCGTGTCAACAAAATGCTGAGACTCTTGCGGGGAAAATGCAGAAGGCGTTCGTCCTTGGGTCGCTCCGTGTCCACAGGGTGCACGAGACTTTTGCCAGATCATCGCATTGAATTCGTCGCAGTCTGTAACCACCTATCTCACGGTCGTGAGACGTGGTTACAGCTGAAATTTTACCGCGATTTCGCTGGAAGCGGGTGCAATTTTTCAGATTAGCACCCGCTCCCGGCGAAATCCTGCGGTTGTCCTTATGACAAACTTTTAACTATATATATATATATATATACACTACCGGTCAAAATTGTGGGACCACCTACAAAATTTGTATTAAAATCACGCTCGAAAGAATATAAAATTTCGCGTCGATTGAGCTATTGCTGAAGTATTTTTGTTGAATAGAAGTCGAGATAGCGTGTGAGAAAGATCGATGTAATTTCAGATTTTGACGAATTTTCATTTCTCAAATTCAACTCGTTGCATGCTTTAGGGAAGTGACAGGAAAAATTTGGAACTTTGCTCAAATGAAGCCTGAGCTGAGGTCTTAGCTTTAAAGTAAGACCAAGAACAACTCAAAACTTTTTATTAGTTTTTATTAGCTTTTAAAGACGAGCGTGCTTTTAATACAAATTTTGTAGGTGGTCCCACAATTTTGACCGGTAGTGTATATATATATATATATTATAAAATAGACACTGTTTTATAATGTTTTCTCTTTTATCATAATATTAGTTGAGATAATTATTATAAATAAACATAGTGAATAACTCTACTTTATACATCAATACTGTTTTTTTGTTTTGTACGAAATTTTCAGAATTTAAAAATATTCTGAAGAATTATATAAAAAAGAATACTTTTTTACATTATTTCTACTATGGAACTTTCTGCTTATGATATTTTTAATTTCTTATAACACTGAAAATGATTAGGATCGTACTTGATTAAGCCACCTAGATTCAAATACAGTCAAACCTGGATTAAGCGTCGGTTTTGGGGCTGACGGCCGCGGTCAATCCAGGCTCACCGAACTATTTTGTCTCTCTCCTGTTTCTCTCTCTGTTTTGTCATACCTGACTAAACACACCCCGCCCCCCCCCCCCTCCTGCAGGTACTCTCACGCATCCCCGCTGCGCAACGACAATTCTCGGAAACGCTGAATCAAGGTTCGCTAAATCCAGGGTTGACTGTATTATATTATTTGGAAGAATTTTTTTTTAGTAGAATAATGCATTGTTTTCGACGTAACATTTCCTGACACAATAATTAAAAAATAATTTGTAATAAAATTTTATTTCAAATTGATTTCCAATTTTAGCGTAGTAATAATTTTTTAACCTTTTTACATTGATATTTGTAGAAATTACTATCATTTAATGAAAAAAGTATATATTTACTCATTTTTTTCAGATTTTTAACCACAATAAAATCTACCATACTGTCGTACAAACTAAAAAGATACATAAGTCCAATATCACTCGAACTGAGAAAATCGAGAAAAACTGTTTGCCTGAAGAACTGTAATATCGAATAAAATTTTGAATAATCTAGAAACACTATTTGTGTAAAAATAATGTGCTCTTTCATATTTTGCAATAAAAAATTGATTTTTTAAAACAATTTCGATTAGAAAATGGACTTGCGATTTTTTACTAGTCGCGGAAAGTCAAAAATACAAGGCAAAAAGAACACAAAGTCACTTGCGGACGATGCCTTTATCGAAGAGCTCGAGCACGGCCTCAAAATACAACAACAAAACATACTAAAGGGACCCTGTGTGTTCAGCGGCTGTCCCGAACTTACACGAACGATTGTCGCCAGTGTATAGCCAAATCTAGCCGGGACTTATTTCCCTTGGATTTCCGATCAGAGCCCGAGCTATTTCATAAGTGTTGTTGATATAAGAAAAAGAATTACTCATTTTATATTTTCTAAGAATATCTGTTTTTTGAATTGTGCTTTGTTGGGTTCTTAAGAGCCACTTAGGTCTCAAAATTTACAGCTCTTTAG
>CAKNYM010053124.1:247398-359456 GCA_932195095.1 Andricus curvator
ATAAAGTTTGTCTCTAGCTGTTAAGACTATTATGGCAGGGAAAGCCGGACTCGTGGGAAACTTATGCTATATTGCCTTTTGGGACTTGGGCCTTCGCCCCCACCCTTTTATTTGTGTAATGTACTTCGTTCTCTATGATCAATTTGTACTTGACCTGAGTCAGTCTTTCGAAAGCAACCGTGCGATATAGTCGTCTCTCTGGAAAACCTTTTACTTACAAATATATTTTCAATCAGTAAATTTACAATTTGCTTTGTTTATTATTACACACCCTTATCTCTCGTTGTTAATTCAACAAGTGTAAAACAAGTGTAAGGGCAAGCGATTCTTTTCGTTTGTAAATTCGCTTCGCACTCGGTCACTTTTACAAGGGGAAAAAGACACAAAGTTCTTTAGGTTCTTTTTTATTTATATGCTGATGACGTATTACATTTCTTGTGCAAATTTTAGGACACGCAAAGTGCTTTGTGTATCTTTTTATGTTGTATTTTTTAACTTTTTCGACTTTCCTCATTTATAAAAAATCGTTTTTTGCAATAAATATTGATAATTAATTATTTTTATCAACACAGTTAGACGCAGCTTTATCTTACGAATCCAACGATACCAAAAGCTCATTTTTCATAAAAATGTCACTTATGTATCTTTTTAGTTTGGACGGCAGCATACTACTGTGATATCGCGATCTTTAATATTAATTTCTCGGAACCGAATAATTTTTTTTGTATCGAACAGTTTTTATTCTAATTCAGCATCCCCATATCTCATGAGAAAAATTTTATTTTTGCAAAAAATTTTAATTTGAATCACTATTCAACGTTTGTCTCATCTTAAAACAGTGATTTCGATTTTGCATTTTATATATTATTACGATGTTTAAACTATTTTTGATTTATATATCAGTTATGTAAATGAATCTTGCGTTTTGAATAAAGTGAGATGATAATAAAATCAAATTAAAAATTCCAAAAATTTCATTCGAAAACATTTTTTCAAATCTTCTTTTTCAATAATACAAAATATGTACTTTTTAAAAATTGTAATTTCAATCATTTTATAATAATACATATAAATTACTAATAATATATTTACTGTGTGAGTTAATACGTCTAAGCAAAATATTTTTTCCCAAGCTCGTTACAAAATATTAGATATCATCTGTAAGAGATTAATAACAAAAATTTTAAGTAATCATTTATTATCATTTCTTAGCTGGCCATGTTTTTCTCAGAGAAACCGCTTGACCGAGAGTTTGTCAGAAAAATGTAAGCGGTTCCGTAGCTCACTTGACTGACGCGTGCGCTAAATTTGGTTTTAGGGCAGGTGTTAGGTAGTTAGGTAGGGTGCGGTTCCCCAGCGGGGGCGATTTTTCAAAGCGTTCGAGCGTGCGATCATATGTATAAGATTATGTGCGTGCAATTGTGTAAGAAGAATCGTAAATTAAGTGCAGTAATCATACATAAAATAATTTTTTCCTTTTCAAATCGATCGACATTTTACATCATTTTTGTTGTTGAAAGTTTCGAGCTAATATTTATAAATCGCGTATAGAATGCGTGCAGTGCATATATACATATACATATATGCGCTACAATGCGAAATCGGCAGTTACTCTTCACAAAAGTAAGGCTTACTACCGAAATAGTAACTCTTCTTCTCGCTGGGTGTGGACGGTTACCAAGTGGTGCAGTGCATCCTACTATTTGAAATTGTTCATCCTACTTTTTTAAAAAGTCTGTTTAACTTACCTGAACACAAAATAGTAATTTTAATAAAATTCACCGACGAAAAGCTGCGCTTCAATATAAAATAGTTAGAACTACTGGTTTAGAGAGTTCTTCTAACGATCCACTTTTTTCCGTGATGAGAACGCTTTTAAACAAATAAAAATTGCTTCTTTCCAACGACCTAATTATATTTAATTTAAAAAATGTAATTCTTTACTGACAGAAATTACTTCACATTATTTAAAACGAAGTGTCTACATGTACCGAAAAAATCTGACTATTCAAACCGAAATTCCGGTGCACGGCCTATTTAAAAACTATAAAATTCTTTATAAAAAGATTTTTTCTCCTCTTCCATATGTAACAATAAATGTTTAATCTTTCCCCTATTTCGAATTCCTCGAATTCCCTCGCGGTATCACTCCCAAAAAAGTTTACATTTGACATTATTAAGATAGTGCGGAAACGTTGCCTTTAGCAACAAACGAAAACACCGCGAAAAAGGGTGTACAAAAAGGCCCATTCTAGCTCCATTCCAATTTTGATGAAACTTCGTATGCAAGGTTAGAGGAACATGGATAAGCTCATACAAATATCAATTGTACTCGATTTTAGGTTGGACTGGAAATGAGGTGCACCTGTTGCAGAATTTTTAGGTTTTTTGCTAGTACCATCAATTTGAGCGATTTATAACTCTCTTAATATCAAACAACATAATTATGTCTACTACAGATTCGATAGGATTTTTCACGCCTTTTTCAATGAACATTAGCATTTTTCGAACAAATAAATATTCGACTTTGAGGATTATACAACCTATTTCGACGATTTTAAACTCTTTTAATATTAAGAAAAAAATGTTGTCTACTATAGTAGCCCCAAAACACTAGTAAAACCTAGTAAAAAAAGACTAACTGGGGCGAATTAACATTTTTGAATTCGTCTGAATCTCCCTGTCTGATTTGTTGGAACGAATTGATGCGCATTGGTATGAATTGAAATTGTGCGAATTGAATGCATGTGAATTCATCTGGATGCGTGGTGAAGGTCAATTCGAAAAAAATTAATAAAAAAGTGCTAGCGTCGAGACTCGAACCAGCGACCTTTCGTGATCAGTCCACAGCACCCCCACTTGGCTACGGTTCTATTAATTGTGAAGCAGTTACAACGGATCTTTTATACCCCGCACGTTGGTTCTCCTATTATCGCCGTCACGAATTGGGGCGAATTCGAGTGTGGCTTTCACTCTTACGAATTAAGAAGAATCGACCAGTCTTGAACAGTATTCGCGTTGACGAATTTAGGCGTATTGGAGCTCGACTTAAAATCTCGAGAATGAAAATTAATTAGCTGACACTGAAATTAATTCGTGCTAACGAATGTAAATAAATTAGATCGCCTACAAATTTTTAGCCGAATTAAAAAATTAAAATCATACCAATTCACACACAGCTCCAATTCGTGTTTGTCGCCAAGTCAGATTCATGAAGGCTTCTAACATATTTTTCTCAATTCGCCCTGATCTATTTATTTTTATTTTACTTTGCTATTATAACGCTTCTTTCGAAACCGTAGTAGACAAATTTTTTCGTTGAGATTAAAAGTTACAAATCGCTAAAATTGATAACAGCAAAAAAAAAAAAAAAAATCTGCAACAAATGCACCTCATTTCCAGTCTAACCGGAAGTCGGGTACAATTGATATTTCTGCCAAGCCTTAGGCAATAAACATGTTCCCCAGTACTTTATATACGAATTTTCATCCAAATCGGAATGGGTCCAGATTCGCCTTTTTTTGGGACTCTTAAAAAAACGGAATTTTACTTCAAATTAGAATAATTACTAAATTAGATTAAATTTTCTTCCGTAAATAGGTCTGTATTTAAAAAGGCTCGGAAACAAACGAGCCTAACTGGCAGACAAATAAAGGAGGAAAAAACCGATCGTATCGCTCCAATTGAAATTTTAAGAGAAAAACTCGCAGTTTTAATTGTTTTATTCCAGATCACATTTAGGTCAGGAAAAAAACTAATCTGCAGAGTAAAGAGAAACTAATATCCTTTACAGCTCAAATGAATTAGTTTTAGAATTTTTAAAATAGAAATAAGAGGATGATGAGCCAATAGAAGATTCAAAATTGTCGGTCAATTAAGAAGGATGGCGTTCCAAAAGGATATACATAAATGCAATTTTCACGATTTTTCAGGATACAAGAACCGTTCCCAAAAATTTAATTCTGCATTTAGGAAAAAATAAAAACTTTCTTTCGAGATACACCAGTGCTTATGTTTGTAGATAACTTGACAAGTCCAAGGACACCAGATTTGTCCGGATTTCATGGTCGAATCGACACCCTGTTCTTTTACAAAACCTTATTGAAAGTTGTTCTTTTCACCAAAAGGTGAAATGGCTATATTGAAACTAGTCGATGAAAAGTTCCGAGCATTTGAGAAAATGTCGATTTCCCAGAAATCAACAAGAGTCACGAGCGAAAAGCAGGGAACCAATGTTGCTTGCACAGAATAAGAAGAAAAAGTCCCATTTTGCGGATTTACTGTCGTCCGTTCTCTCGATTGTACGTGGACTCGAGATTCGAACGGTTAAATCACCCGAATTTCATTTCTGTCCGAACGGAACATTACAGTTCGTCCTTCCTCGCAAACGAGGGCAGTTTTACCTTTCGAAATTCCTTTCTCGATCGTCTCCTTTGTCCACAAGCCATTTTCGATTCTCTATATACTTTTCCCGTGATCCGGCGAGAAACAGAAGGACTCACCTACGTGAGAGAAATAAAAGTGATGGATACGGGGTCATCTCACATTACAGAAATCCGATCGCGTGCTCAATCCCTTCCGCAGTACCAACCACGTTAAAACAGTAAAATCAATTAAATCGAAATACAAATTTCCTTTGGTGATTAGTTGCAAAGCTGAATTTATTTTTCCTTCCTAAAGAAACTTTTAATTGGAATATTCCATATTTTAACAGTTTTTCAAATTGGGATGCGTATCAGGTATTTGGCACGATTTTTGTAAATAGGTTGAGAAAACTGTTGTCATGAGTTTTAATTCACATTTTTTAAATCCTAAATTAATTTGACGTGAGGGTTTTTAAATAGAGTTAATAAACACTAATAAGTATAGGTATAAGGTAGATACTTATTATTTAACATCAGGTATGCTGTACATAAGATTTCTTTCTCCTTACAAATATTATATAAAATTACAGTCAATCGCGTAGAATATTTTCACGTTCTTTCTATTCACTCTCCCTTCCTAATCAAACATAATTTCTCACTTTCATACATACATACACACATACACACACACGTCAAGTAGGCTCGCAGATTAAATCAGTAAAGCTTCGAACAAAGGGAGCAAAGGTTATTCGAACAACATCCCTTTATGCCATCTCGCTCCTTCTCTTTTCAAATTCTTCCTCCCTTTTCGAATTCAAATCGAGTGAGGCGGCTATCGCATCTCTTGACCTCGTTATCAATAAACAATTCCTTCTCCGGAATCTTGAGACAATCCGTACGACACATAAAGCGCTTAACAATCCTCGTATAAGTTTCTCGAACGCTCTCTTTAACGAGATTTAAGTTTATTATCAACCTGCAGTCAAACTTAAAAAAATATATAAACGGATTAAAGCCAAATATCGGCCGCGCACTTCTAACGCAGGAGGATGCAACCTTATTTCGGTTCCATCCATCCCTCACTTATATTATATACATACATAGAACGCCTTACACTCGCAAGTAAAACCGTAACGCATAGTATACTACATTTAGTTCTGGTAAATGCCGTAAAAAGCACAGTACAAAAAAATAGGAAGAGGATGATATTTTGTTCGTCTTTGCAATGACAGAACTAAGCTAAGAGAGTATGAATCTAGGCTAAAAAAATGCAAGCAGGCGAAAAGACGGCCGACCATCCACGTCACGCTTTTCCCATTGACTTACGAAGGGTTTACGACATAACTTAAAGAATAAGAGCTCAGATTAATCTCTTCTATAAAAGATGACTCTCCGGGTTAAGCCCCCACATAAACCTGTAAAACTTTTTAAAACTTTCCTTTAAGATCCACTCATTGAAAATTTAATTTACCTCCCACAGGATGTTTAACAGAATACAGATTTTTCCCAAGTCGGCTTGAAACTAAATATTTCAGAAATAGAAGGACTGGTTTCAAATAAGATAAATGCTTCAAACCCTTTGGAGTAATCTAGAGGTCTTCTTTCCGTTTTTGTGCAAGACTCGAGTCGAACTTTTATCTTAAACTTTAACACGCTTGCAAGTCAGGAACCAGTGTAAACCCGCCATTAGTCAATCGGAATCTTTCCTCGCAATTTCAGTCTAAAGAAACGCAGCAAAGTTCAAAGCGTTAGGGATACTGCCTGGGGGATTTTCACTACTAGTTACTACATTTATGTGTATTTATATATTTATAGGTCCCCATCCGGTAACACGTATTCATCCATTCGGTGCTCTATTGAATCGTTTTTCACAAGTCATAGACAATATTTCTTTTTCGTTGCGAAACTCCTGAAAATTCGCATTGTTCATTTTACATATTTTTGTGCCCCTGACACAAACGGGAAGAGCATTGTAGCTTCGCGACGTTTACAATTATAATATAGTGAACATGATTCCCTCACACACAACACACTCTCCATTCGTCACAGTTTGATTTCTTTTTAAAGAGGAAGCATCGAACCTACGCGAAAGTTCCCACCTTTTTCTTATAAATATGTACACGAGTCATTAAAAAATATATTTAAAGTTCATCTGATTTGCAGACATCTCAACACGGAAGAACAAAAGTCGAAAACGAGCACCGAGGTCGAAAGCCGTCTCATCGACGCATCCTTAGATTGTCTTCAGTCAACGAGTCTATGAATAATGAAAGATATTCAAGAATCTTCTTTTAAAGAATATTTTTAAAGAACATTTTTAAATATTTTAGACAAACATTTTTCTAGCTTACAGTACAAGTCTTATACAATTACTTCTTTTCTAAAAAGAAAGCGTTTGAATTCTTGAGAATTAAAAACCTAACGTGATTCACAAAATGTAATTCTTATTTTATTAGTACCAAAAAAAAAGAACTAAACCTTGCAAACACCTCTAGGATTTAAAAATTTAGAATAACTAAATATTAGGGTAGTCCAGGAAAGGCTTTTATTTCAAGGTTAAAACGATTTTCGACTTTTTCAAAATTAGGATAAATAATGAAGTTTGTCCTCCAGGAAAACTCGATCGCCTCAAAATTGGTTAACAAAAATTAAAAATATAGAAAAAGGCGGAAAAAGTTTTCTTCTTCAAAACAGTTTTTTTATTCTCAGCAACAAGTTAATGCAAAATTATTTGTACTAACTAAAAATTGTTTTTCGGATAAATATAAGCAATTTTTTGTAATACTTAATTATCAAAAAATAAATTAATTTGTAGGGTAACGGAACCAATTACCAAGGGGAATAATTTTTTCGAGAAAACAGTTGATTTCCTCTAACCTTAAAATTCAAATGTTATGTTTTTAGTAGAACTCATTAAATGAACCTCAATTAAGAATCTGAATCATACAAATTGAGTATGCGTGCAAAAATAGTGAACATAGACCAAATTTTATCTTTAATCTCGGACAATAGAATCCCCCTCGGTAATCTGTTTCGGTACCCTACATACACATGCACAATAATTGAAACCCAGAACCATGGCTTTCAACGTCAAGAAAATCATTTTTTCGAATTTATAATGGCGATATTTAGAGACCCGTTTCATTTAATAAACTTAAACTTGCACAAAGCTTGCTCAGCATATATTAGAATCTAAATAGATATATAAGTAAATGAAATATAAAAAAAATGTTGCGATCTGCAAGGGAAGAAAAACTTAAAACTTTCACTAAAAATAAGGACAAATTTTCGGGGTTTGTTTTCTCATTAAAAAAATGTTGCTTTTTAATTTTTTGAATAGTACCTTCGCAAGCGAGGGACATGTTATTAAATAAATAATTTTTCATTAAAACTTGTTACGAATAATCCGATTGAGTTTCCCTAGGGGGCTAACATTATTACTTGTCACACCTTTTGAAAGAAATTAAGAACCATTTTTACCCTATTAAATATGAACTAATTTAAGGAATATCCATTCATTACGTCTTTTAATGGACGCGCCCTTACAAGAAATTAAATATCTTTAAAAGATATCCTCGATGAACTAAAATAATGGCATCATAGTGTCTACGAATTTAGCACGAGCAGAATAGTTGACTCAACAATCTGTTTTCCTTCTATGAGTGATGATGTGTTGATAAACTTGGCGCATCTTCGGGAAAACGATTCGGGCATTTTAACCGTGAAACGAAGTCGCGCACTCGATCACCATTTACGATGCATCGGCGATGGTGCTGATCACGGGTTACATGATATTGTCATAGTTTTTTATATATTTTTTTGCAATGATATTACGTCGAATATCGTCTCGGACGATTAGCAACAACGCTAGGAGAACGGGAAAATTGAGAGATAAATATTGCGTATGAACTATGAACTTGAGTCGACGTTCTCCGGAACCTCGTTGCTGATCGTTCCCCTCGCACCTTTTTCATTAAGAAACTATCGAGTAGAATCACTGCTTGCGCACTGCGCTCGTGGAAAGCCTGAAACTCGCGATATAGAAGCGTATATGCCTTCACGTAACGATTACGAGTTTTAATAATTAGTATCTTTAATTATTGTTACCCTTACATACGATTATGCCTCGACAACGAATATAATAATTATGTGCACTCGAGTGCACGTTTGTGGTCCGAAGACTTCTCACACACTGGAAACACAGTTAATATAGATGTGCGCAAATGAGTCTGGCTCACTAATCAGTTCCGAGTAAGAAAACACGATATTTTCCTGACAATCTCGCTGGCCTTAATTTGAAATATAACTGGGTCATCGCAGTCTTTTTTTAATTCAGATGAATGAAAATCTCATAGATTTCACTGGATATTTTATCCATTTTTTCAAAAAGACAACTGTGGGTTTATTTAGTCATTTCAATAAAAAGAAACGCATTTTTTTTTAAGATAAATCATACAACTCTGAAAGAAAATGTTATCTGGGAACCATTTTATATACTGTTTAAGTAGTTTTCGCGTACCGCTCTAGTTATATTATTTGTAAAGAAACAGAAAAAAATTAATTTACCGGTTAAAGAAAGAATATATGAAAATATTTGAGCCATTTTACAGAAGAATAATATCAGATGACCATCCCTTTGTTTATTTATATCAGGTGAGTTTTTAAAATAGTGATTGTCTCGTAATTTTTGGGTCAATCAGGTTGAAATTTATTAGATGAGGAAATACTAAATATATAGCTTGTATAAAACTTTTTTATGCAGCGTAAGAACTACCTTAAAATTAAGTATCAAACATCTTTCAAAATATACAATAAATACAGAATTTAAGTGCCAATTAAAAAAAGAACTGTGAATAACCCAAACTCATATGTTTACGAATCAGACTACTCAAATTATTTCCTAAGTGACAACTCTAAAATGTAAATGATTTTCTAAATAAATGAAGAACTTTAACTTTCCATTAATCAAGATCACTAAATGTGAACGGGATTGTTGAAAGGTCAGCGATTCTTCTCTGGAAGTTCTGAAAGCTCGCCTCAAACTTCAGTAAGTGCTTTTAGAATCACAAGTTTGTAATTCGCTGAGAGACGGCTCAAATGTCATGGATACTGTACATAATATCGTAGAGAAATGTAACAAACTTATATCATACAACGCTCTAATCTCTCTTGGAAAACATAGATAGACTTCGGCAGCTCTTATTCTTGTAAAAAAAATCAATGAAGCTTAGAAGAAACTTCGTATCTCGCTTCCCCTAACTCTAAAATGGTTGAAACGAGTTAAAAACATAACTACGCAAGACGAAACGATTTCTGATATAAAATTTGGACTCACCACGCCGTTAACTAGTTACTATACATATCAATATAAAACAAACGTTAAGACGTGGAGTTTTGAAAACAGGAACGATTCGATTACGTACAATATATATGTATATATAATTAACTTTCTAATAATGTGCCACGTTCTCTTTTTTTACACACACTTTCGCGATAAGTCATCGTCAAAGCAACTGGTGCTGAGAACTTGAAAAAATGTACATAACGAGTTTGATTATGCTAGAAAGTAGCGTCGATCGAAAGCCACGCAATAACGAAAAAATTGCTCGGACTGCTTAATGTTTAAATGATCTAAATAAAGATTCAATTCTGCGTTCAAGCGATCGATGTATAAACTTGTTATAATTCGTTCCCTTAACTTAATTTGAGAAAGAATGGTTAAACTCGTAATCTGCTAGCCTAATTTTTAAATCCTTTCAGTCATTGCGTAGCATTTGCGTTGTGCTTGGAAAGCTTTCAACTTAAAGATGAATCGAAAGACATGGGCTAATAATAAAGAAATGAAAAAGATCCGACCTAGAAGCCGATTATGGTTTAAAAAAAAAAGAATGAAATTAAAATAAAACTAAAACTCATCTTTTGATTCTCGGAGTAAAAAATCGGTTCAGTCCTGAGCAGTGCAAATGTTGCTCGATAACAGAGAAGGAATGCTAAGAAAACATGTGAGTAAGAAAAAAATTCGTTGGTAAAAAATATACAGATCAACTGGAATGATAATAAGCGTTTTCCGGCGATATTGCTTTGCGTTGCTTGCGTAGTAAAACGAATAGGAGTCAATAAAGTCTTTGAAAATCATCGCAGCGGTGTATCGAATTACTACAAACTAGATTTTGGTTTCTCGTGCCTTCGTTCCCTCTCGCTTAGCTCTAATTTCAACGCGATTAATCACATTTTCAAACAGATCATCGTTAATCATTTTGGATTCTTTCCAAAGTCTCATCGCATTTGAAAACTCAGTCTAACGTCTTGGCCTTCATCCACTCTTTGTACAGAATTTAATAACCCAGGTGAAAGAATCACGTTATTTCATCCACCAGAAAAATTAGCGTCAAGCAACAACTTTAACAATACAAAATTGTAGAAGAAATTTATCGCGAAGTGCAATCTTCGATAGGAAATGCATTTCTGAGAATATTCCGCTTTGCTACGTGAAGTTCATTCTTCATTCCCTGCTGCTCAAGATACAGTATTGAGTTTCAGCGATTCTAGAATATCGAAAGGCAAACGACAGATTGACTTTCTTGCACACCTTTGATAAATGCAATGTCGCATGTCATACTCGTGAAAACGTCATCTGGATTCAACAAATTACTAAACCTATCTAGAATCAAGTTAGCTATTATTTAGATAACTATCAGCGTATGCTCTTAAAACAGACATGCGAATCGCAAAGCGGTACGCAAGCGGTTGACCATATCAGTAAATAGTCTAGTTTGATTGGTGTACTTAACCGAGACGTGTCTTATGGACGACGTATTCTCGTCATACCATCACCATGTCCTCGTCGTGGTTAATGATCGTAGGAAACGAGTTGTCGGCCGAGCTTTGCCTCTGGATGGGCTTCTTCCTGACTAGACCGTCTAAAACAAAGCAAACAAAATATTTTTACTTTTCAAACAACTTTTATGAATAGTTTTAAGTAAGAATGAACATCACATTATTTTCGAGCCGTATAGATTTCAAACTTTAGGAGAAAATAATATCAGATGAATCAGGTGACTTATGTATTTTTCCGGTCTTCAAAGCACCAGGGTGGCGATTCATAAGATGATTTCAAATTCCAGGTCAATTCAACATAACTTTTGTTTTATATGCTTATTAGATTTTAAAATAATTTCAGAAATTCATAGAAACCAGAAAGGATTTCATGTATATTTCATTCGTCAAAACTTATGCAGCCCACAAAAAACAACAACATTTTTCCGATCGCTCTTCGATAAATATTTACTGAGGCGGAGGAAGTGAAATTATTGTGGGTTTAGGGCAAATATCATAATGTCAACGACTTGCAGCTCAATATCAATCACAAAAATGGTGTCTGCTGTTTTTTTTAAATCTCTTAAGCTTTTTTTTCCGTGAAATATTTATTTTTTCAAAAACTAACATGGTTAGGGTATCTTTTCATTGACATATATTTTTTGTCAAAACTTTGCATATGTTCCGAATTCATTTTCCTAACAAAAAATATATTTAAATTGTCAGATAAGAAACAAGGCCGATAAAAGGTATAATTGTTTAAACATAATTTTTTGGATTTCAACTTTTTTATTGGCACAAAAAGCGCTCAAGTTTGAGTCCAACCTGAGAAAGAACACAGACGGGTTTCCCTGTAAAAACTGCCCCCAAGCCAAATCAGATTTCGTATCAACTATTCGAAGGCACTTGGTTCAAGATTGGTTTCTTGCCATTTTTCAGCCCGATAGCCCCCATATTGGATGAGTAATCGTTGATTATGCGAATTTCGCTTGTTGCGATTTTCAGCTAAACTAATCATCGGGAAATTGGAAAAAATTCACAGTACTTCTTGACATCAAGGAACATCAGCGTGAATTTATCGAAAATTTTTTCGTGCGAAATTCGCAATGAAAAAAATTGCAAAAATTTTTGCACGCAATTTTTTTTCTCAAAAAAATCCGTAAGCAAAGCCTAGTTTTTTCACCATTAATGAGTCCCCCAAAGACGCATATACCCTAGTTTTTTCAGATTTTTAAACAATGTGGACGATACTTAAAAATAACCATAATTGTCAAATTCCGTGGTTTAGATTGTTTCGCCAGATCCATAATACGTCTACAAGAATGCATTGTTTAATGTAATATTTTAACCACATAATCTTAAAGCAATTATACCGGCGGAACATAGAGCTTCTTTCGAAAAATTTTCTTGTTTTTTTTTTGTAATTGAAAATTGAGTGTTTTTCAGGGTGTCCAGCGACCTTAAAAACCTTGAAAACCTGGAATTCTCCTTGAATTTTCTTTTAACCTTGAAAACCTGGAAATCTCCTTGAATTTTTCATGTTTACCTTGAATTAATTTTTTTTTCTTCCAAAACAATTATTTTATTGAAATGTAAAAAGTAATTTAAATATTTTAGTCTATTATAAAAGAAACATCTCGTTTGGAACGAAATCTTGCTACTGAAAAGTTTGTTTATTTATCAAGATATAATTTATCTTTTACTGATTACAGAATAAATAGAGATTTCTAGGCATTTTTGTAGATTTTAAAAATTATTGTACAGATTGTAATGAACAGACTTTAATATTGTGAATAATTCTATAAGTTCATAATTTCGTCTCCGCTGATATAGAATGTTAAAGTATACATTTTTTATGATATCCAACTTACAAATTATAAAAATTATTAGCTGGAAATTTCGATGTTAATTCTGTTTCAGAAATATAATGAGCCATGGCCATATAACGGATTTTTCAAGGGTTTTAGCACTCGGTTTTTTAATGTACGCCAGATTGAAAAACAATACTGAAGATTTCAAAAGGTTTCAAAATATTTCAAAGATTTTTAAATATTGAAAAGGATTTTGAACATTTTACAAAGATTTCACGGATTTCAAAGATTAAAAAAAGGCGTGTACACCAGATTTCAAATATTTTACATTTTCATAAAGCTTTTAAAACTTTCAAAAGATTTAAAGAATTACAAAGATTTGAAAAAGGGTACACCAGATTTAAAAGATTTTAAAAGATTTGAAACGATTTCAAAAGGTTTCAAAACATTGAGAAAAAAAATTTCACTAAGATTTCAAATAATTCAATTATTTCAAAGAAAAGAAAAAGGTTTCACAAACAAAGATTTTTAAAACTTATCACAAACAAAAATTTAAGAAAAATTTCACAAATATTTCAAAAATTTCCCAAAGATTGCAAGGATTTCAAAGATTTGAAAAAGGCGTGTACACCAGATTTCAAACATTTCAAAACATTTAAAGGATTTTAAACATTTGAAAAAAGGTGACAGTACAACAAATTTCAAAGATTTAAAAATATTTTGAAGATTTTAAACGATTTCAAAAGGTTTCAAGACATTTGAGAAGATTTGAAAAGATTTCACTAAGATTTCAAATAATTCAACGAATAAAAAAGATTTCACTAACAAAGATTTTTGAAAAGTTTCACAAATATGTAAAAAGATTTCACAAAGATTTCGAACATTTCCAAAGATTTTAAAACTTTCAACAGATTTCAAAGATTTTAAAAAGGTTATAGTAAACCAGATTTATAAGATTTCAAAAGATTTTACACAGTTTAAGAATATTGTAATGATTTCAAATTAATACAAAAGATTCCAGAGAGATTTCACAAATATTTTTAAAAATTCATAAAAATTTCATAAAGATTTCAAAAGGATGCAAGAATTCCAAAGATTTTAAAAAGGGTTACAGTTCACCAGATTTCAAAGAATTCAAAACATTTCAAAGATTTGAATGATTTCAAACGAATATGAAAGATTTCACAAACATTTCAAAGATGTTAGACTATTTCAAAAGGTTTCACCAAATTTGAGAAGATTTCAAAAGATTTCAATGATTTTAAACGAACACAAAAGATTTCACAAACAAAGATTAAAGGAAGCTTTCACATAAATTTCAAAGATTTCAAGGATTTCAAAGACGACTTATGTTCGCAAAAAATTAAGGATTTGTTTATTTATGGTTCTTTCTTCAAAAATTGTTGGCCAATAAAAAATGAAACGGCTCATTTTCACATCTATAACAAACAGTTATTTCAATATTTGATGTAAAAAAGGAGACCTGGAAGAACTTGACTTCTTGACCTGGAAAACCTGGAAAAGACCTTGAATTTCGTTCCTAAGAATTGCTGGACACCCTGATTTTTGCACCTGTAAAATGCAACACGCTAGCTAACAAAGTATGCCGGGCTGCAATCATCCGGTCTAGTTACAATATGCACAAAAATCTACGAGTAACCTGTTTTCGTGGCTACGAGAAATATATCATGAAATAATATAATATAATACAATAATAATAATAAATCATATAATGATAATTTTTCGGAAATATATATAATATTTAAATAAATATTATATTATTTTTAAGTATCGTCCACATTGTTCGAAAATCAGAAAAAATTAGGATATATCGACGCCTCCATTCAATATGAGTCTATGTGCTGACAGCGCTCTGTATGAGACTATTCCCTATGTTTATACACAGCGCATAGTCTCATACACGGCGCTGTCAGCAGATAGACTCATATTGAATGAAGGCGTCGATAATATGCGTCTTTGGGTGACGCATTAATGGTTAAAAACTTGGCTTTGCTTACTTACTTTTTGCAATTTTTTTCATCGCGAATTTTGCACGACAAATATGCGATAAATTCACGCAGATGTCCCTTCATGTCAAAAAGTTCTGTGAATTTTTTCAGATTTTTCCGATGACTAGTTTAGCTACATATTGCGAAAAACGAAATTCGCATAATCAACGATTATTCATCCAATATGGCGGCTATCGGGCTGAAAATTTGCACACAAAAAAAACAATCTTAAACTAAGTGCCTTCGAATAGTTTATAGGAAATCTGATTTGGCTTGGGGGCAGTTTTTACATGCAAACCCGGTTATGGTCTTTTTTTGGTACACTTGAGACATTTACGAAATTATAAAAAGCAACCAATTTTTATGTTACAAGACCTAAGAATTACTATGTATTTGTTTCAATTACAAAATTATTTGAACCTATATATTATGAATAATCATTAAGTAAAATTGAGCTGCCGGATCGAATAAGGGCACATAAAATTATTTCGCCGAGAGTGGGAAGACCCCTGGAGGCTTTCTGAAACATTTTCGAATTTTAATTTTGAAATACTATATCTAGATGTAGAATTTCATTGCGTATATTTTTTTCCGCAAGCAAAAAGTTGTAGCTTTTTTAATTTTCTAATTAAAGCCAAACAAACTGACTGTTTTAGAAAAATCGATTTTAATTCGTTTTTCACTTCAACTCGTGCTCAGTCGGTCAGTTTTTGGAATTTTTCAATAAAGTTTTCAGGAAATGTAGTTCGAAATGTCCTTCGACTGATACAACAAAAGGAATTTAAAAATGTATTCAAGATAAATTGTTAATAACTTTTTTCTGATGCTTGGCGCACATTGGACTTCTGTAACTTCCAGCGTTTCGTTTATCGAGCGGATTTTCAGCAACTAAAAACGTCCAGGGAGAAAGTTGTTAACAACAGTATGAAGAAGTTTTCTGGAAAATTTTAGCCCAATCGAACTGATATTTAAGAAATTGTTAATGTCTCAAGTCGCTAGCGGCTATACGACTCGCGCGCGGACTGTAGCTAGAGTCTCAGATCCGATTCTTAATACAGTTCACCGGCGCCAAAAATAAAAACTAATCAAGGAATCAGGTAATATCAAAGTATTATGAATGAATAAATAAATTTGCATATATATATATATATATATTTATATATATATGGCCAACAGCCATACCACGCTGAAAAAACCAGTTCTCGTCAGATCACTGAAGTTAAGCAGCGTTGGGCGCGGTTAGCACTTGGATGGGTGACCATTCGAGAAAACTGAGTGCTGTTGGCACATCGTGGGTGTGGTGAGCCCACACTTGTAGTTATTTACTACAAGTTATCAACCTAGAAACACTACCCGAATCGGGTAGTGTCACGCCTACCCCGAAAGGGAAATGGCTTAATGGTATACAATATATACACCATTAAACCATTTCCCTTTCAGGGTAGGCATAATGTAAAATAATTTATTCATTTCATTTTGGTTCTATTTATGAGACGAACTGTGGAAAAATAAAACAAAACATAAACATCTAATAGTTGAGATTCACCGGATTCCTAATTCCGCGAATTTTTCAATGCTTCAAATTCATGGATTTGAAAAAAGTGAAAGATCGAAAAAGTGCACTTGTTTTTGGTTCGTATTGTAATAATAATAATCTGAAAAAATTAAAAAAAAAATTGGAATCAGTGAAATGTCATTGAAAATCAGTGACAATCAGTAAGTGAACGATTTCTCACTATTTTATCAGCGAAATTTCCATTTTTTCTTTCAGGGTGAAGAATATATATCTGTTTCAAATAAAGGCCAGAATGCAGAAGTTTTTGAGCCAGTTAAACTCTGCTGTAAACGTTTGAAGTGTTATGAACAAGGATCTCATTAGTAATCAAAAGTTCAGAAAGGATAATATTTATATTAAGACGTTTATATATTTTTAATTAATATTAATTAAATAACGGGAAAAGATTTTAAATTAAAATAAATTATTTTAATGCAATGTTATGTATTTATTTAATGATTCATAATACTTTGATATTACCTGATTACTTGATTAGTTTTTACTTGACACATTAATAATTTCTTAAATATCAGTTCGATTGGGCTAACATTTTCCAGAAAAATTCTTTGTACTGTTGTTAAAAACATTCTCACTGGAAGTTTTTTGTTGCTGAAAATTCGCTCGATAAACGGAACTCTGGAAGTTAGACAATTCCAATGTGCGCCAAGCATCAGAAAAAAATTATTAACCATTTTTTTTACATAAATGTTTGAATTCCTTTTGTTGTATCAGTCAAAGGAAATTTTGAACTACATTCCCTGAAAATTTTATTGAAAATTTGCAAAAACTGACTGACTGAGCACGAGTTGAAGTGAAACAGGGTGTCTACTCAAATCCTGGAGAAAAATTCCCTGACAATTCCAGGTTTTTTCCAGGTATCTCAAGTTTTTTCCAGGTATAATTTTTCATAGCATGGAGCCATTCAAATATTTCGCATACTTTCAAACAATCGACTCGGAATATGTATACAGTTTTACGAGTTTATTATAAATAATGTTTTTTTTCAGTTTCTAGGAATTCAATTAATGTTACAAGATATTCTTAAATATTTTAGCACGATCAATTAATTAAATAATTAAATAATACTAAAAACATAATTAATCAATTCTTGAATTTGTCTCTTAAAGTCCATGAATTTGAATAATAATTCAAACAAATTTTTATTTTATCTACTTATACCTAAAATTTAAAACTTAAAATTCCCAACTTTTCAAGTAAAAATTTCGATTTTCAACGAAATCGTTGAATTTTCAATTAAAAAAGACAAATTTTCATCCAAATTGTTGAATTTTGAACTAGCAAAGATCAATTTTCAAACAAATAGCTGAATTTTGAACTAAAAAAGATAAGTTTTTAACCGAAAATGCAACAGTTAAATTTTCAGTCAAACAAATTAATTTTCCACACAAAAAAACAGATTTATTTTAAAAACAAATTTAATTTAGCTTTCAACCCAGTAGTTTTATTTTCAAGCAAAAACATGAATTTTCAACTAAAATTATGAATATTTAGCTGGAATACTTAAATTTTCCACCAAGAAGATGAATTTTCTACCACAAAGACGATTTTTCAGCAAAATACATGAATTTTCAACTGAAATGATCAATATTTAACCGGGATAGTTAATTTTTCGACCAAAAAGATTACTTTTCAACCAAGAAGATTAATTTTTACTAAAGAAGACGAATTTTCAAGAAAATACATGAATTTTCAATTAAAAAGATAAATTTTAAACCAAGAATTGAATATTTAAATTTTCAGTTAAAAATTAACGTTTAACCAAAGAAATGAACTTTCAACTGAAAGGATGTAATTTTCAACTGTAATAGTTGCATTTCACGATAGAAAAAAAACTAATTTGCAACAACAACAAAAACTAATTAAAAAAAAAAAGTTACATTTTCAAACAAAGTGATAAATTTTCAATTGGAATAGTTGAATTTGAAACTAAAAACATGAATTTTCAACTAAAACTAAGAGTCTTTAACTAGAATAATTAAATTTCAAACAAAAAGATTAATTGTCAATTCAGAAGATTAATTTCTACCAGAAAAGTCAACATTTTCAATTAAAAAAGATAATTTTCCAACCAAATATTGAATAGTTACATTTTCAGTAAAAAAAAAATTTCAAAAAAAAAAAAAAAAAAATTTCAACAAAATAGTTAAAGTTGCAACAAGAATAGTTAAATTTGCAGTAAAAAAAATAATTTTCAGCCAAAGAAAGAAACGAATTTTTAACAAAATAGCTCGTTTTTCAACCAAGGAGATGAACTGTCATTTAAAATGAATCTTTAGCAACAACAAATTAATTTTTAACAAAAGAGAAACTCTCAACTAAGTAATTAAATCTTCGTTCAGAAAAGATGAATTCGGAACGAAAAATGTAGTAGTTGATATTTCAACCAGAAAAGAACGAATTTTCAACAAACTGCACGAATTTTCAACTAAAACCGACCAATTTTCAACCAAAAATAGAATAGTTAAATTTTCAGTTTAAAAAATTGATTTCAAACAAAAAAAACGATTTTTCAATAAAATAGTTCGATACAGTAATATAAAGCTACTCTTACAAATAAAGAATCATTGTCATTCAATTTAATATTGCAATTAAAAAAAATTAAGCATCCTCTCGAAAAAATTCCCTGACTTTAAAAAAAAATCCCTGACATTTCCAGGTTTTTCCAGGTATATAAAAATTCCCTGACAATTCCAGGTTTTCCAGGTAGGGTAGACACCCTGTGAAAAACGAATTAAAATCGATTTTTCCAAAAAAAGTTGGTTTTTTGGCTTTAATTAGAAAACTAAAAAAGCTACAACTTTTTGCCTGCAGAAAAAAAGATGCGCAATTAAATTCTACATCTAGATATAGAATAAAATATTTCGGCGAAATAATTATTGTCTGTGCCCTTATTCGATCCGGCAGCTCAATTTATTCTTTTTTCGGTATAAAAAAGTGAATAACGTCCAAATTATGTGAGAAAGTTACTGTGATAAAAAAATCTTAGAACTCACGATAACTAAAACAAATGCTATTCTGACTTTTAAAGAGAATACCTTATCATTTACCGGTTTCTCCAGGTTTCCAGGACAAATCGAAACCCCTAAACAACTTTAAACTCGAACTTTCTATTGAACGTACAATTATACGATTTGAAACCGGAAACTTTTAAAGTTAAATGAGTTTAATTGCAAGGCTGTTAAAACTAGATAGTATTAAAAAGCATTCAAAACTGTACAATTTTAAAGCGGCAGGAGATTTAACAAAAAGGAATTCAAAATTCAATACAATATCGAGCGCGAAGCGCGAACTCCGACAGACGGGCGTACCAGGCGAACTTAAACTTGCGAGCGAAGTTTGAGCAGATTTTGTTTTTAAGTTTTGAAATAAATAATTTCCGAAATGACGAAAAAGCTAACTAATTAAAATTTTTAGAGTATCGTAGCCTCCGGCAGAAACCCTTATAGTTTCGGTCGGGTATCCGTCCGTCTTGCTTTTTTCCCGAGAGGGTAAATGAGGGGAAGAAAGTAGAGGAAGAACGGGGTAGTAATGATAGAGGGTGGAACGTAGGGAAAGGACGGTGAAAGATGAAGAAGTAAGGAAGTCAGGGTGAATAGGGGAACGGAAGTGAGAAGAGAGGCAGCAGAGAAGGGAGATGTAGGGGAAGTAAGAGGAGGCATAGCAGGGAAAGGGAGGGGTAGTAAAAGGAGGAGGAGGAGGGTTACGGTAGGGTAGAGGAAGTAGGCGAAAGGAGGAAAGTATGGAAGGAGAAGATTTGAACGACTTAATTAACGTCTTAATAGGCTACGAAATCTTTTATTATAAGTGCGCGGTGCCTACTTAAACCATTTGTTTCTTAAAGATAACTCTTTGGAGTATCAAGAAAAAAAATATATGAAGAAAATCGAACTGGGTAATTTTGAGAAACTGATCTTTTGGAACCGCGAAATTTGGATTTCCTGGTAAATTGTATAAAAAACTATGCAGTTTCAATTAATTTGATTCAATACAACTGAGCCAAAAGATACAAATTATTACGAAAAATTCTCCATTTCTTTAAAAACAAGTTTAAAAAATAGTACATTGTACATCGTTTTGGAGATATAGGCGATTTCAAACACGCTGCACACGATATTTTGTCTAATTGCCACAGACGGGAAATGCGGTTTTCGAGAGAGTTAGAAGACAATGAAGTTATATACCCAAGAAAACTCTGTTACGAATTTCGCACGGAATCATATTATAATCCCAACACATGCGCCTCACTTCTCTTGCATGAATTCGAGCGTTCAGAAAATAATAACTTTTTACGATTTTAGGGGAAAAAATTGTTTAAACAAATGAAAATTATTTAAATAATTACCAAATAAGTTAAACAAGAACTACTCCTCTTGACATTTATCAACTTTGTACGATTTATTCCGAAGGATAATAACTTTTCACGATTTACAGGGGGAAAAAAATTGTTTAAACAAATACTAATTGTTTAAACAATTTAAAATTATTTAAAATATACTTTAAAACTCGTCACTTATCGATTAAAAATAATTCATGTTGAAATTTTTTGTTTAAATACCGTCTTTAGCATGAATTTGATAGAAAACTGCTATTTTGCATTTTTTGGGGCATTTTCCGGGCACAAATAAAGGGGTTTAGGTGTGTCAAAATTAAAAGCTCTTGGGTGGAAATTATTCCGTAAATACTCCTCAAGAAGTGACAATACTTTAATTGACAAAAAATGTATAACAAGTACTTCTTTTTTCCATTTTTTTGAAAATCGAGCTTTTCCCATTTAAAACCCCATGTTAATTTCAAAAGGCCGGGGGCACGGGTTAACGTTGAAAAAAAAAATACGGAATTTCTTTTTCCGGAAAACGAACAAAATGGGGGGGTTTTATCACCAAAAATCGGAAGTCGAATTTTTGGACCACCCTAGTGCGCATGTATCTACATGGACGCGTTTTTTTAATAACCCTCCTTTAACCTACTCTCCCCTCGTGTATACTGTTTTTAAAGCAATTTTTAAGAATATTTATTTTTGCCGGTGTGCAAAGCTACTTATATCTCAAGTGCACATGCGTTTCCATCGGGTCTATACGCAAAATAGATGTGTTTCAAAGTGCGCACGCGCCATTATTATTATTGCAGTCAGCTGGATGTAAGCGCTTTGCGTATCATTTAGAGGCATGGAACTCCTCACTTTCAAGGTGGGTGTTGCAAAAATAAGATTTCCTCCGTGGACATGTCATCGAACGTGGACTTGACAACTTCTCCGTCTCTCAACAAGCCTCCGTAGTCGCATTTCCCGCGCGGATACTGCACACAAAATTTTAAAAATGCGATAACTCTTTGAAATAGTATATTATGCATATCATTTTCTGCAAACATCGCGCTCGACAAAAAATGCCTCCCTCACATGATTCATACGATATTTGCCACATGTTCGAAATACGCGGATTTTCGAGTCTATGTGAAGCGAGCCATATATTTCCGTTTTTTGAACGGAGTTGTTCTTCTAGTTTTTCCCTCAATCGGAAAACGGCATAGATTTCCTCTAAATTTATTTAATTATTTTTGTTACTCGTAAAAAATAGCCTTAAATATTCGTGGATTGCATTTGCTTTGTATACTTAGAAAAATTCAAAGAACTCACATGGTAATTTTAATATCATGATGTATTTCAAAACTGGGATTTAAAATCTTGAAAACTTTCAAAATGATTCTTATAATTTTTCCGTAAATGAGAACGGATTAAGGTATTATACGGATAAAATTATTTTTTGAGGAATTGTTTTAAATTGGGACTGTAGATTTGTAAGAGTGTTATCTAAAGTTTGGTGCCATTGGAAAAGTGCTGGCCATTTAGAAGTTGAGATAAGTGAAATCACAAATCTGATCTTATGTACGTACGGCCTATCCCAAGGTATTGAAAATATAACATACACTGGAGTCCCACTATACTGGTTCCCGATATACAGGGCAAGGCCGTCCAAGGAGGCGAGAGAGAGGCGCTGTGAGGTCAGCGGTGCAACTCCACAACGCAGGAGTGTATGAAAAAAGCAGGCAGTACCCTCGGCGGTTAATCGTGTCGTCTGTTTCAGCCATTTTCAGTTTTAAACTTACATTTTCAATTTAAAGAATTTTAAATGCAGTCTTGAACAATTAGTATTATCATTGATTCTTTAATTTAGAGCATTGAAAATGATAACGTGGATTTATATTTTTGTAATTGAATCTGAATCTTTGAACTCTATAATTTATAAAAGTTAAAAATTTTAACTACTATTTTATACGTGCAAATTATTGAGCATACGAATACAAAATTTTGGAATTAAAAAACTTTTAAACTTCAAATTAAAAAGTTTAAAATTCGAGAGTTCCGTTTTGAGTGCTTTAATTTGTAGTTTATCTTTTATTACTTCAAACAGAAAAACGTTTAGCTTTGGAGTTCGAATTTTTTAATTTTATTGCCCGTGAAAAATATTTGCGAACTGAGAAAAAGCCGGGAATTCTTTTCTTCGATTAAAATGGCCACCCTGATATATGTACGTACATATTTAAAAATCAGTAACCTAATAAAGTTTCATTTTCGAGCACAAACATTTTCACGTTCATTATGATATTATAAACCCAAAATGGCAAAAATACCAAAAAAAAAAACATTTTTTTTGGGACAAATCCAACAGAATTGGTTCACACGGCCCTGCTTGTTTATGGTTGGAGTGTCCCGAAATACCGTGAAGGCCATTGAGGGTAACCCCGAAACGGCCAGTTAAGCGGGACTCCAGTGTATTTTGGTATGACGCCTTATCGGTTCTGACCATTTTTTCAAAAACTGATACACGATAGAAGGGCAAAATACAGAGATTCTGTGAAAATTTCAGAATTTTTTTTCCATTTCGTTTATGAGCAGAGCCCTGGAAGTATGAAAGAACAGAGAAGTCCGATAGGTTAGACACTTTCACGCGCATTCAGTTGATCGATGTCAAGTTGGAGCGTCTTCAATGGGCTTGTGTGTGTTCTTCATATGGATAGCTTTTTGTATGAATTCATCCGTATAATACCTTAAGACCGTTTACACTTGATGGAAAGAGTTTTAATAAACGATCTACTTTAACGACAGTGAGTATTAAGATTCAACAGTTCAACGACTTTGTGTTTTAAGGGGTTCCACCCAAGCTTGTTACAAAGTTTTGGTGGCTTTGTACGGAAGATTGTACCGGCCACTCGCCGCTATGGCGCTACAGTAGCTGGTCACTTGCGGGTGTGTTCGAAGTGGACGCCTTGTATTCGGCACCCGCATGTTGCGTGTAACAATTCGACATTTTAGTTTGAATTTATTGCGTGTTTGATACTGCGAAAGTAAATTTAAAGACATGTTATGTTAATTATTAGTTCTTCATAACATAAAATGGTACGTAATACAAAAATGCATAAACATATAAACCAAGAGAGCTACCATAACCTCTTTTTCTGCGAAGATATGTTTGGTAATTAACAAAAATGTTGTACTTAAAACTTTCTTTTAACATTAATCTTTTTTTTTTTCGTTATTATTCGCAAGTGAAAATATCGTGGAAATTGGGATGGTATTTTGGAACCATATGAAACCCTGAAAGCATTTACATAACTGAACTAAAACTTTATTTAAGATTAAAGAATGTTTAAATTAGGATAAGCAAAATTGTTCAAACTTATATTTTAGTGTTCAATTATTCTAAATTGTCTATTATATAATTAGCATGATACGAAGATTCTAGGGAGTTCAGTATACCTGTAAGATGCAAACATTTACTCAACATTCAAGAATGTTTAAATCAGGATATAGAAATTGTTCAAGTTTATATTTTAGTTTCAATTACTTGAAATTTTCTATTACACCAAACCCTCGATTTAAGAACAGTGTTCGGGGTTTCCTGCAAATAGCATTGATCTTAAATCGGGGGAATCCAAACGTAAACAGTCAGTGCCGTTTGAACCATTTATGTTGAATGTTTCTTTGTTGTAAAAAATATTATTTTAATTTCATCCATTTTGTTGTCTAATACAGATAATGATTTAAACTTAAAGAAAAACTACAATGCCAGAAATACATATCAATTTAAGAGAAAACGTTTGAAACAAGAAGACGTTTGAAATTAGAAACTTACAAATATTCCTAAGGTATACTTCATTGAGTATACAATTGAATTAAATAATAATTTTAGCTTGGGTCTTAATGAACGTTATCTACGAAAATCAGGCTCACCGGAACGTAGGTTATCTGTCTTTCTCGCTCCTCAAGAAGCGCGAATGTACATAAATTAGAGTAAGCGAGACACTCGCATGTGGAACACCGTCATTTGTTTTCCACATGCGAGGTCTCGCTTACTCTAATTCATGTACATTCACGCTTCTTGAGAAGCGAGGAAGACAGATAACATCAGTTCCGCCGGGCCTGACGAAAAAAGTTTCAAAGCAAAATATAACCGAAAAAACCTGTTGTAATTAATGAATTATATGCATTCAATTTGTCGTAGACAAGGGAAAACTAAATATTGAGCGGATCTGAGAAATAAATTTTTCCGTTACACGTAAAAATAATGTTTTTCCTGCTGAGTTACTTTAAAGTTTTGCTGTCTCTGTCTCTCGCTCTCTTAAACTATTCTATCAAAGCAGCCTCCAAAACCATATTATCACTTGTTTTTAACGATTATTTGTTCGGGTATTCATACTTTTTAATCTTATTGTTCCAATCAGCTTCGCCAGCTAAAAATTTCCCGTACGGAAGGTGAGAGATACCATATTTCTGACACACGCTGTCCCTTCTTTTCCTTGGACATTTTTGAAAATCGTAACACAACCGAAATCGAGACACCTCGCTAAGCACTGAAAACGAACAGACACATTTGCTAACAGTTTACATACTTAGGGGACATCCATAAATTACGTAACACTTGGGGGGGGGGGGGGGGGCTAGCTTAGTGTTACGTAAAGGCGAGAAACTAGAGGGAAAAGTCAGAAAAGCGCTACATGGGGGGTCAAAATTGTAGGAAAATTGTGTTACGTAATTTATGGATGGCCCCTTATCCGCTGAGTGTTCTGCCCGCGTTTATCGCACCGCTCCTGGTGGGCTAGCATGATTGACAACCTTCCCTCGACCCTGCGAGCTGAGAAACTGCGTAGGCCAGCAGTTCTAGGAATTCCTAAGCCGCGGGATCCTAAACCGGGGGTCTGGTGTAGAAATAATTGTCATGAAGCAAAGATTTTAGTGCTCTGTCCAATATAACTGAACGATGCAGTAATTCATTGAAAATTAAAGAATGTTTAAATTAGGATAACAAAATGGTGAAGGCTACACTACCGGCGCCGGCAAGGAAGCTGGTTGCCGGCTGTTTTTCACGAAAGACGAAATATGAAATAAAAGAGAATTACCTATATAGCCATGCAAATACCTGAAAATATAATCTTCGAGGTCAAAACTACGAAAAATCATGTTTTTAATCAGAAAAAGAAACTGTTAGCATTTTTTTTCATGAAAATACAGTGAGCGTATACCAAGTATTTTCGGTGTGAATAAGAACTTCGTTAAAAATAACTGATTATTTATTTAAATTACGAAAATTGCTACTTCTTAGAATGAAAAGTTATCGATTTTATTATTTGACTGAATGGATTTTGAAAAATAAAAAAATATGCAGAAACGCTTATGTTAAGCGTCAGTGCACTTTCAAGCAGGAAACACACACGTTTGCATAACGAATAAGCACGATAGCGGGCTCTCGTCGACCATTTAGCTGATCGGAGCGATCGGATTATTTCGCGCGATCGAATTCGAAAAGCTGGCTTTGAAACCTCTTTTTCTATCGTATTGGGTAGACAGAGAGAATGCGGTGCTCCCAATTTTTGTATCTTTTCGTACTGCGCATGCGTCACGTTGAAAATCGGATTGGTTATCGTTAGCGCATTTATATAAAATGACTGTTTTTGTTTACAATTGTTTACAACAAAAAATAATTGTAAAGTGCTTAAAGATATAAAAAAATTAATTTAAATTCATATTTTCGACAAAGAAGGGTATTCCTTCTTTTAAATTTGAAATCGATTATTTATTTTTAAGGCGCAAAATCAAATAATTATTTTACTTTTTACTTTATAAGTCTATTTTGTGATTAAAGAATTATTTTTAATAATTTTACAAGTGCTATTTGTTGCAAACAATTGGTTGCACATTTAAGTATTTTAAATAAGCGCGCCAACGGAAACCGATGAGGTTTCCGAAGCAATGTATGTGAGGTGCGAAAAGATACCACAATTGGGAGCACTGAAGGGAGGGACAATCGGATACTCTCTGTCTATCTTATACGATAGAAAGAGAGCTCTCGAAACCATCATTTCAACACCTCGTCTATCTCACATGATAGAAAGAGAAGTCCGATTTACTTCAGACATCGGAGTCCTACTGAAGAGTTTTGTAGCCTCAAACTGTCAAGTGCGGACAAGTGTTTTGCAAGTTGTTTCGGTTATGTATGCATAGCTGCAAAATAATGATGTCCTTTTGGATGCTGCTGTCTACTCACGGTTTAACAGAAACATTTAGTTTACCCTTGATTCCGTATTAGAAAAAATTTTATTTTTATTTTTTACTACGCAGGAAAATCCACTGGAAATGGCTCATAACGCCCCTGACTGTTTAGGTTCGGATTACCTCAATTGGAGCCGAACGTCAGAACCAAAACCGGGCTCCAATGGAAGTTCGACTGTATTTTATTTTCAATTACTTGTAGTTGTCTATTACAAAATGATCATGATGTAAACATTCCTGATCACTTTCAACTAATTTCTTCCCGGTCATTGAAATAAAAAAAATTAAATTGAAAGCTTTCAATTAGAATCGGACATTATCTCCAAATGAAACATTCAATATTTGAAACATTTTCATGAAAATAAAATAAATTGGAATTTGAAGCCTAACAAAATATTAAATTTTTAAAAACGAATCACTGAAAATTGTACCATAATTGAAAGTGAAAGTTGTCAAAAATAGAACAATTTTGATTTCAAAACATGCAATCTTAATTAATATCACTTGTACGTATGCCAAATTTAACATTTTGTCATTTAAAATTTTTTGAAGATTTTAAAATTGAGTAATTTTTAATTTCATGTTCTTAAAATTACTATTGTAAAACATGTGGGAAAAAATACTGGTTTATTACTGTATCATTTGCATTCTTATATTATTATTAATGAACTACTTGGGTACCTTCTCATTGGTAATTTCTTTGGATTTTAAAGAATAATTTCTAAATAATTACAACTTCTACCAATTGTATTTGAAAAAAGAAAGCTTTAAATTTTTTATTTATTTCAATGACCGGGAAGATATTAGTTGAAAGTGATCAGGAACTTTTTTCTATAATTTTTTTTAACATCCTCAACTCTTTATATCATACTTTTATGATAGACAGTTTCAAGAAAATTGAAACTAAAATGTAAACTTGAACCATTTTTTATCCTAATTTAAACATTCTTCAATTCTCAATAAAGTTCTGCATCGTTCAGTTATATTGGACAGCGCAGTAAAATCTTTATATCATGATAATTATATTATTATACCATTAAGCCATTTCCCTTTCGGGGTAGGCGTGACTTGCTCGGTTGGAGAATAGTAGTGTGTATATGGGTGTATAGGTATAGAGTAGATAGGTATATGTTAAATAGGTATACATGTGTAAGGTATGTAGGTATATAGGTATAAGGTAGATAGGTATATAGGTGTTAGGTATAAATATTTTAGATTGATCTGGAATTCTCGTGTTATTTATTTAAATGACACGTTTATTCCGCAACACTGCTCCGACCCAGGTTGCTGATCAATCTCTCTAGCGATCACACATAATAGACAATTTCAAGTCACTGAAACTAATAAATAAATTTCAACAATTTCTGTATCCTGATTTAAACATTCTTGAATGTTAAATCAATGTTTGCATCATTTAGGTATATCGAATACCCTAAAATCTTTATAACATGATAATTATATAATAGAGACAATGTATGTAGAGTAATTACTCACTAAAATATAAGTTTGAACAATTTTATTTATCCTAATTTGAACATTCTTCAATCTTAAATAAAGTTTTCTTCGTCCTCTAGCCGAAAGTACGTCTTTCCGGCCGCATTTCTGTCCGGGAACAGTGGCTTTTGCGGCCTGCTAGAGTTAACCCGATCTCTGATTGGCTGCGAGATTTTTGTGGCTCGCTAACGTAGCAACCTGACGTAGCAACGCTCAGTATTGTGTTATTATGTACTTAGCCTCTGAAAAATATTTATCTTGACAGGTAAATGGAAAAAAAGCGTCGGTGTGTTCAACCTCAAAACTGATCGTTGAACGTTATTGTTTATTATTATTATTGATTTTTTTTTTGAAATTTTAATTATTATTTGAAATGGTCGACTCCTCATTTGAAGGTTTTGCGGACGAGGAAGAAGTATTACTAAAGAATAAAAAATATGTGTTTTTGATACCCGCCCCGACCAGCAAAACCTCGACTCCGCCACCGCTTTGCAAAAGTCGGGCGGGCGACTGAATCCTATGCATCCGCTCAGCTGACCCGAGAGCAGCAGCGGCGCTACGCGAGGTGGCGCGCGTGCTGAAGCAGGCCACAAAAGAAAAAGCATCCGAGCTAGCAGCCGACAACGCATTTTATTAATTAACATTAATTATTAAACGAACTTTCGGCTGGGGATGAAGAAAAATAGTATACGAACACGGCCAGAAATATTGGATGCCCTGGCGTGCGTGATATGAGGCCTCGGCTTCGCCTCGGCCTTCATATTACACACGCCCGGAAATCCAACTTTCTGGCCTTGGGTCGTAATATACTATTTAGTTGAGTTATTTCAACGCTTCAGGGTTTCATATGCTTCTAAAATATCATCCCAATTTCCGCATAAATATTTTCACATGAGAATAATAACAACAACGAAAAAGAGATTATAGTATCTCTCTTCGTTTACATATTTACGTATTTTTGTATTACTTACCATTTTACATTAACAAAAATTAATAATTAACGTAACATGACTTAAAAATACCTTTCGCAGCAACAAACACGTAATAAATACAAAGTGAAATTTCGAATCGCCACATGCATCATGCAGGTGGCGAATACATGGCGTCCACTTTGAACCCACCCGCAAGTGTCCAACTACTGAAGCGCCATAGCGGCGAGTGGCGGATACAAGCTTTCGTAGCTTTGGGTACGAAGTACCAGTATACGTCCGCTTGAGGCGCCACATTTTCGCTCAACACAGTACAGTCATGGACGAGTCTATCGTGTACTGGTACTTCGTACCCAAAAGCCACCAAAACGTTTTAACAAGCAAATGGATGGAGGCTTGGAGGACCTAGAGATCCCCTAGGGAAAGTTGAGACATGTGGGAATCGTTTCTGATTTGTTAGGGCCAACCGGAATAAGGAAGAACAGCAACCAATCGCAATTTCAGAACTATGAATTGAGGTTAGGTTGTTTTCACGACTTTAACTACGCGCATGCGTTGTCAAACATATGTTCAAATTTTGTGACGAGTTCCGTATTCCGGTTGGCCCTAGTCAAGTGGTGGGGATTCACGTGTCCCAACTCTCCCTAGAGGATCTCTAGGAGGGCCCGCAGTGGGGCTCCCCAGTTAGAAAAAGAGGTTCGTTCGATTTCTGACTTTAGACACGGACCCCTGAGTCCCACTGCTGGTTCCACCATTCGGCCGTCCCGAATTCAATCGCCGTATCTAAATTTTAAACTTTAAAGTCATCTATCACTTTAATAAATACACTCATCTCGCCATTCTGTGCCGACTGGTTTACCGTCGCTCACAGTGAGCCAAAGTGAAAAAGTCCGTGACAAAATCGTAGAACTTTTGATAGGATTAACCGAAATGGATGAACGTTTTTGAGATGTACAGATAAATAATCACAGGATAGAGGAAAAATATATAGAAACTTTAAAAAAATAGTTTTTACCTTGAAAATCTAGGTTAAATTTGACCTTTTTTACAAAAATTTGTATGATTAAATACCACGGGCGCTCAGGTATTCTATTTAATATGCTACACATATTCTTCAATAGATTTTGTCATGATGAATCCTAATTCAGGCTTTAAATTAGGCTAGGACTTCCTGTTTCAGAGAAAAATGCAATTGGATTTTCTATTTTAAACTCTCATGCCATGAATGATTTCCACCTAAGTAAATTTGACTACTCGTCGTATTTAAAGGTTTTTGGGGTCGCTGAATTAGAATTCAAAGTCAAAATTCATAATGACGGATGCAATATGGCGGACAAAAATTGGGAAACCGATCCGATATGACTGAAAATTACTGTACGGGGTTTTTTTTCGGGTTGCTGATTTTCGAATCCAAAGTCAAAATTCAAGATGAAGTATCCAACATGATGAAGCAGAACAATATTGTAAGAATACAACCGATTTTATTAAATATCGCTATGTCGGTAATTTTCATGTCGCCGATTTCAAATCTGTAGTCCAAATAAAAACAATTTTAATGACGGATCCAAGGCGGACCAATATGATCGGTTTTACGTGAAAATGTACGTTATAAATTTAAACACCTACACTGAACTTAACATTTATCCTAAGGATCTCGATTATTAATTATCAGTTATCGATTGTGAGGCTGATATAAATGATGTGCTATAATTATTCGTCATTTTTGCTCCCTTCATTAAAATTTGTATTAAGCTTCGACCTCGTGCTACAGTAATCATCGTACAAGGAGAAACTTTTGGTTGTAGTATTTGATACTATAATATTTATTTTTACAATCAGACAATAGCGAAATATAGAAATAGAAAACAATATAGAAATGTCTATATCCCTAGAAAAGACTGTGAAGTTTGCAAAATACAATAGTAAAGACATTCTTCCCATGTTCATTCTACGTATTTCCAATTTTTCCCATAAAAGATAGGAAAAACTGCTCTGGTCGGATGAGCAAAATAAAAATAAATTCGCATTCGCTGTTATATATATATATATATATATATATTACAGTTGCACCCAATGATAAATTCTAGACATTAAACATAAAAAAAAATTGATTAGCAGTTCGAACTCGAAAGTTCATTGCCTCACTACCCGCTTCGGGTAGTGTTTCCAGGTGGATATTTACTACCAATGTGGGCCCACCACACCCACGACTGGCCAACAGCAACGCAGTATTCCTGAACGGTCACCCATCCAAGTACTAACCGCGCCCAACAATGCTTAACTTCAGTGATCTTACGAGAACTGATGTTTTCAGCGTGGTATCGCCGTTAGCATAAAAGACATTAAACATAAAATTAGATATTAATATTATAATCTAAGCTGAATTTATAAAAGTTATAAAATAATAAGTTATAAAATATAAGTCATAAAAAGTTATAATCGGGAAGTTACTAAGTTTATTAGAATATAATAATAAATGATTTAATAATTGTACTTATACCAAAAGAGAAAGTTTCTATAATCTCTATGAAAGACCGTGAAGTTAACAAAACACAATAGTAAAGAGATTCTTTCTATGTTCATTCTACGTATCTCTAATTTTCCCATAGAAAATAGGAAAAACTGCCATGGCTGTGGCGATTAATACTATTTTCTTGACTATATCCTAGATTGCCATCTGGATACATTTTTTTACATTCTTATCGTGATGAGAAGGTACTGTTTTTACGTGAAAACTGACTATCACAGATTTATTTAAATCTCCACGTTTCGAGAGCCCCTGAATCCGAAAAAAACCGGATTGTGCTTTGGCACACAGTTTTAGGTACCGAAAAGAAAGATCGAGTACGCTAATCAGCTATTTTGGATAAAAATTAAATAATTTTTCGATAAAAAGAAAATTACCAGAATTATGGCATTTTCAAAATAAAAAAATCTGCCCGCTTCGCGGGCACATTCTCATCGCGCGCTTCGCGCGCGGCTCGCTTCGCTCGCAAGTTTGAGCGCGCCTAGGGCGCGCAACTGTTGGATCTCGCGCTTCGCGCTCGATCATATATTTATCTCGCGCTTCGCGCTCGATTATGTATTCACCTCGCGCTACGCGCTCGGGCGTATCTACATCGCGCTTTACGCTCGGTTGCTCTAGATTTTTCAACTTCGTGTTCGACTTCGATGAAAAGAAAAAGTTTGTTTGCAAATATTATACAATTATCAAAACCTCTACATATTAAGTGATTGTTAAATTTGTTTTTATTTTAGACTGAAAAGGAACTTCATTTACTCAAGGTTCTATCGACCTTAAGGAACACATTCTCATCCAGACACTCGCGCTTCGCGCTCGATATTTGATTTGAAAATCATTTGAACCTTGCGTTCCACGCTCGGTTCTGTGCATTTGATTTTTCTATTTTCAATGCTGTTTTTTACGAATAAAAGAAAAACTACGCGTCATATCAAAAAGTGAATGATAAGAAATTTGTAGATCTTTTTTGGGTGCACAATTTTGGTAAAATGATCTTTTCTCGTATCTTGCATAGTTTCACAGCAAAATGGAATTTTTGATTATTTTTTTGTGCGATCAAAATTTGAATTTTTTATTTTTCAAAAAATTCAAAAAGTTGTTATGAAAATATTATAGGGCGTTCAAAAAGCAACGTTTTTCTCCTCTTGACTTTTTTTCATATCGTGCGTTTTTCGGCTTAAAATGTACATTTTCGTTTGTTTTTTGGAATTTTGAAAATGCTATAACTCCAGTAATTTTTGTTTTATCACGAAAAGTCATTAGAATATTTTGTTTGTCATTTTGCGTACTACTAATAACCATACATAGAATTTTTAAATCTTCAAAAAAAGTGGTCTCAAAAATTTTCAAAATGTGCTCACTTTTTGAATTTTCATCCAAAATAGCTGGTTAACGAACTCGTTCTCTATTTTTCGGCCATAAAAAAGTGTGCCAAAGCTCAATCAAATCTGATCATTTTTTCGAAAGTTATCGTGGCTACAGACAGACAGACAGACAGACTACAGACAGACAGACACCTTGGTAAAAACCGTTTTTTCTGGCTCAGGGGGTCTCAAAACGTGGAGATTTGATGAAAACCGACTATGTCAAATTTTACATAAAACCAATACCTTCTCATTAGAATGAGAATGTAAAAAACGAAAATGAACATTTTAAGCCAAACAACGCACGATATGAAAAAAAGCCAAGAGAAGAAAAACGTTGCTTTTTGAAAGCCCTACAAGATTACCATAACTTCATTTTGCAATATCTGAATAAGCAACTGAGATCGAGGTACACAAATACATGTAATATACATTTGATATAAAAATGTTGAACATAATGTAGAAGAATTCACATTTTGGACAGAATCGTGTGCGAAGCACGAGATCCTGATGAGAATGTGTTTGTTAAAGCGGAAGGAGCTTTAACAAAAGAGAATTCACAATCACCAAATTACAGTTGTTAATAATTGGACCTTCACTTTTAAAATTGCTGTGCACAAATGTGGGGGAAAGACAAAGACCGAGTGCGCAGCGCGAGGTAAATACATTATCGAGCGCGAAGCGCGAGATAAATATATGATCGAGCGCGAAGCGGGAGAACCAACAGTCGCGCGCGAGCAAAGCGGGCAGATTTTTTTTCTTTGTTCCTTTACAAGCAACGTTGAATAAATCTTTGGAGAGATATTGTGATACCGTAGCTTTACATTCGGAAGAGTACGATTTGCCTCATACAGAACTAATAATTGCATTGGTTTGCGATAGCTCATCAAGCCACAAAAATCCATATCAAAAACATGTAAATTCCGAAATCGACATTTTTTAATTAAATTTGTTTCATTTTTACAAGTTCAGTCCGCTATATTGAATCTACCATTAAAATTTTTTTAATTTGAACTTTAGATTTGAAATCGACGACATGAAATTTCCCGGAATAGCGATATTTTCTCAAATCTGTTCTATTCATACAATGTTGTTTCGCCATATTGGATCCTCCATCTTCAATTTTGACATTTTTACTTTGGACTCTAATTCAGCGACTCCAAAAGCCATTAAATACGACGAATATTCAAATTTACTTAGGTGGAAATCATTCAGGACATGAAAGTTTAAAATAGAACATTCAATTGCATTTTCCTCGGAAACAGCAAGTCCTAGGCTAATTCAAAGCCCGAATTTGGATTCGGCATGACAAAATCTATTGAAAAATATGTGCAGCATATTAAATATAATGTCTGAGCGCCCATGGTATTAAATCATACAAATTTTTGGCAAAAAATGTCAAATTTAACCTAGATTTTCAAGGTAAAAAATATATTTTTTTAAACTTCTCCATATTTTTCCTCTATCTGTAGTTATTCACCTATAAATCCCATAAACATTTATTCTTTTCGGTCACTCATATAAAAAATTCTACGATTTTGTCACGGACTTTTTCACTTTAGCACTGTGCGGCTTCACGCTTGACTGCTTCTGTCTGCCCCCGTGAGCATCCTTTGACGACCCACACACTGGGATAGTCAGTGCTGTATCAAAAGTTGTTTACAACGCGCCTCTCTGGATACTATGTCGGTGTGTACCGGGTTCAGAGACTATATATGCGGTCCTGCGCTGCGTGTTGACAAAAAAGCGTCCAATTTTGTGCCGACCAGTTGCAGTCCCGAGGTCGGCGCAGAATGGCGAGATTAGTGTATTAGAAAAAAATCATTAATGCCTTTTTACCATGTATGTTTATAAGCATCGTTTTTACATATCACACTGCAGGATTTTTATTCATAAACCTAACCAGAAAGGAAAGCATTTGTGATTTTTGTCTGAAACATGGTATAGCGACAGGTGTCTTACTATCTCAAACGTAGTATATCGTTTGAATTTGGGACAGTAGCATTGAAAATGGAACCCGTACATAAATTTAACACCTTCCGACTCTGAACCATGAAGTAGTATAGTGAGAAGTATATCTTATAAGAAGATCGATTCGAAATAATCTAATTTTTGCAGTATAATTACAGTTTTAATTCTTATAACAAAACTAGCAACATATTTCAACAGGAAACTATTCCAGAAAACTACGAGGCTTAAACTACCATAACACATATCTCCTTATACTACTTCATGCTCTTAATAATAAAATTTCTAAACAAAAAGAAAATCTAGTCTTGAAGACTTACCAGCAGATGGCAGAAGGTCGTCCATGGATCCGTCGTCCAAATCCGTAGCAGAGAGTAACAAATCATCATCTGACGAAGCTCTCGTTAGGCTCGGCAAGGTGGACGTAAGTAGAGCTTTCTCCTTTTCAATCTCCTGAATATGGCCCACTAAAATAGCCTCTTCCTCATCGCTTCGGTCTCTCTCCGATTCCACAGTATTTCCCCTTGCCGCAGTGGTGGATGAAGTAACATTCAATTCTTCCGGACTAAAAATCTTAGACGACCGCAGACTCGACAATCGATGCGTGGCCGTATGACAAGCATTTTCTAAAGTATTAATATCCTCCAAAGTCGCCCTGACAACTCTCAACTTTTCCTGAACAATGGTCTCAACACACCTTGTTTGTCTTCCCACATCTTGCAGTGAATCTTGCGCCGGTAGTGACCTATTTGTCCTCAAAATACAAGGAGCAAAAACTATCGCCAAAGCCGAAGGAGACATTCGATTATCCACCTCATGTCTCGCAACTCTCGCCAAATGAACGATTAATCGTTCCATCAGATCGAAATTCGGTTTCGGCAACTTTTTTAAAATAGCAAAAAGTGTGCTGATCCGATCATGCGGATCAGTGAGGCTCGCCGCGTGTAGGAAGTCGTCATAGTATTCATAAGTAAGTAACGGCTCAGGCATATCCCTGAAAAAACTCTTGAGAACAGCAGCGAGAACATGAACCTGATAATTCTCAAAATCAACTTTCTCCAAGTCACCCTCGTCCATTTTCATCTTGAGTTCCTTCACCTTTGAACTGACCCCACTTTTCCTGTATATCCCCTCGGTATACAAGCCCCGCATCTCTATCGTCGTGATCAAACGATCAACCACTAGCGGAACTTTTCCATCTCCACAATCCAATTTATAAAGCGGAACTCCAAAGACATGTCGCGAGTTCAACTCGCCCGTCGATCCCTCCTTTCCGCACTCTGCACACGCTTTGGAGTAACACTTTTTGTGACAAGTCAGCTTGCAATTTTGACAAACAAGTCCTCTTTCGATAGGCCACATAAAGAAAGAAGTGCAGACTTCGCAGGCGGTGGGGATATTTATTATAGTCAACTGGAACATGTGATTCCCATGTCGAATTGGCTCCTCCTGTTTTCTCTTCTTTTCCTTTTTCCTTTTGCTCTTGCTCTGTTTTTCCAAAGCCTCGGTTTTTGCGAGAGTCATGAATTCGTTCATGAAACCCCGGAAGGCATTGACTCCCATTGTCACTGGAAAATCTTCCCTCGTGTTCTCCTGTTTGCAAACCGTTTCTATCACGTGGAGGAAGTTAGCGATGAGGTCTGTGTATTTAATATTCCCTTCGACTCCCTGTTGAATGGCAACGCTATATGTGATGACCAAATCGTCTTTAAACTTTCGCAAAGCTTGTTTGAAAACTCGGTCAACTTCGCTGCGTTTTCCACCTTCTTCCTGACTCTCCATCGCGTAGATCTTCTTGGTGATGAAGTCTTGCATTAAAGCCAACTCCTTTGCATCAGAAATAATCTTATCCGTACTATCTGAAAAGGCCGAAGTACCTGTTAAGCTAAACTTGGAAGCAACCGCTTGCTTGATATTTTCGTAGGGTGTTCTCGCAGTCTTCTTCCTATTTCTTCTGCCAGGAGTGTTCGCCATGCTGCAAGGCATCCTTAGAACACCTCCGTTTTGGATACACTTGACATGATACAACTGCTTGCATTCATTGCATTTGTATCCTTGAGTCACGAAGGCGTCCATTTTTGCATGACAACAAACACAGACATCATCTTTCGAAAACCTAGCGACTTTCCTAAACCGATGACCGGCCAACGTGAAGTAATTTCCCTTCCACTCGATGCTCTCCGATGCATGTTTAAACTCGCTAGGACTAGTGTCGGCCGTCGCTTTATCATCTCCGAGTCCCGAGACCTTCGTCGCTGGATCTGAGTTTCGTCTACGCAGCTCGAAACTCGTTATGGCATTGGATCTCACACGCTTAACAGGCTGTTGACCCTTGAACCCAACGTCTTTGTTCACAGGCCAGTCGGTACTGTTCCTCACAGTAGATTCATTCGTGCTCGTCTTTGTCCAGACGTTCGTCGTCTTCAAGTCACTTTCCCTAATCGTCCCAAGGAACAAATTCCGTGTCTCGTTTGTATTCTCAGTTGCACTTTCACCCATCGATCGACACTGAACTTCCCTCGAAGGTCTGTTTCTCCTCGCACTTCTCACAGGCACGTCCGGTTCGGACTTCTCCTTTGGTCGCAGGTTCCTGTCCCTTAAAATTGCCTCCTTGGGAGAGGGTATTTTCGCTAAGGTCTCGCTGTGCACAAGATCTGTCTTTAAAGTCGTATCACCTTCGGAATTCTGCCTCCTAAGATAATTGTAATCCTTGAGGCTCTTCCCACTTGTGGAAATATGTTCGCGTCTGAGAGGCGAACTTGGTAGGTTTTCGGTGCACTCGTTTGGAATTATATTCTCGCTGAGTCTTCTTTGTTCCCGGGAGGTGGGACTTGTGAGTTTGACATTGAAGTTAGATGCCTCGTTGAGTCTTTCAAGCCTGGCTTGTTCGAGAAGACTTTCTGTTAAGTTCCGGTATTGAGAAACGTTTGGTGATCTGGTGACAGTCGCTTTTTGAGGAACTTGCATTAGGTAATCACTGTAGGTGGTGGATGGCAAGTCAGGTCTTTTTCTCCAGATGTCGGCGTTTGCACTGTGCGACGTGTTGAGAGCAGAAAGGTGATATTTGACGTCCCTGGTGCTGGAAAAAGGAGCCGTGTTGAAAACTGGAGGAGCACTTTGAACAGCACTTGGAGTTTCTGCATCTGTGTCACCATCACTAAATCCAGTGGAGGAACTGTCTGTTCGTCTGCTAGATGACTGACTGGCAGTGTTTGCTAGACTCGTATTGACTGCTGTGACTGATGTTTGATCATTACGTCTTGTTCTCATACTGGGTATTGGCTTCGAGTTTTCCTGGGAGTGATGGGACTCTGAACTGTCGATGCTAATTTGGGATTCGTAACTTCGAAGACTTGCTAAGCTCTCTAGACTTCCTTTTCGTTCACTGTTCACGTCAGGAAAGAATGTTTCACTGGATTTGGAGACGGTGATGGGGTCGTTGTAAAAGCGTTTGCTCGGTAGAACTTTGCGGTAAGCAAGGCCTGATTCGAGAGTGGGCTCGTGGTGGACATCTTCGACTCTGTAAAAGGGAGGAAATTTTGTAAGATAAAACTTAATGATAAATGAGATGATAGGTAGTTTTTTCGTAATTACTTTGCAGGAATAACTCGCTCGTACGATTCCAGACGACGAGGAAAGACACTGCTTTCTGTTGTTGAAGAGAAACTCCTAGATTCCTCGCTGTAGAATCTGTAATGTAAGGCAGTCGATTGTTTAGAGATTTGAGAATTTAAATGTACCCTTTTCAAAAACATAAATGTAGAAATAAATAAACTAATCAACTTACTCTTTGTCCCGAAGCTCGGCTCTATATTCCGTCCTGTACAACAGGTCCCGTTTCTTCTTTCTCCTCATTTCCGCTACAGCTTTTCTAACACTTTTTCCTCTGACACACGCCTGGAATATGATCACACAAGCCTTTAATTTCTTGAACCAGCTCTGAGTTTTATAAGCTCTCCAGGCAGATTGGATATGAACAGCCGCGTCGTTTCTCGAGCGCAACGAATGAGCGAATCTTTGTGCCAAAACCATTCGCCAAAATGACTGAATTTGCACAACAGCGTTCTTTATCCTCAGGAATTTCCTTCTTTCCAAACAAGCTCTGAACCATTTCTGTATCGTCGTAATGCTTGTGATGATCTGCTGGTGAAGTTCTATGTCTAGTTTGATTTTCTCCGACTCCCTCAAGAACACTTTGGTCGTTCCAAGTTGATAATTATCCTTGTTAAGGTTCAAAGTTAGGAGAAAATCCCTAACGTCAGATTGGGAGCTCAGCAGACCCTTAGGAAGAAGCATTCGATACAACTGGATAAATTCTTCATAGGTTAATCTGACGTTGAATCCAGCTTGTCTTATTCTAACAGTTTCTAGCATTCCTGTATATCTTAGTTGCCTTTGAACTGTTTCTTCATCAAACTCGTTTGGAACTTTATTAGCGTTGCTTTTAATACACCGAATGAAAAATGGATTCGCTTGATTCAAGGTGTCCATAAGGCTGTGCAAGCTTTGTTGAAACTGAGCTGAAACTGTCATTGGCTGCTTTCTTGCTTTTCCTGGTCCTGTTCCATAACTCTGGGTTCTTCCAGCGAGGGTCTTTACCGTCTGAAGATTCTTTAGACCTTTTTTGCCTCGTTCCCTTGGTCTAAAAGATTTGTTTTTCCTAAAAGAGCAAATCAATTAAAAATTGTTGTTTTTTCAGTTTGTATAAAAATCAGAAAATATACAAATAATGGAGCGTCTTTTAGTTACAAATGTTGTTTACAGTTGAATGTAGGTTAATCACTAAACGTCACAGTTGACCTATACATCAAGATTATGACATAAAAAGGTCCTCACTGTGCATCCAATGAGGTCCTTTTCAGATTGTAAATGATTCTTCTTTTTATGAAAGATTGAATTTCCAAATTGCTAAGTAATTTTGCTTTCATTTCTAGACTCAATTTCACAGGCAGCAGGCAATTTATCAAGTCTGCAGATAACCATGACTTTCAATTGTGGTTAATCAATTAATCATGCATTGAAGAAAGTTAAAAAAAATTAAGCCATCAGCGTTCATTAATCGATTAATGGCTAATTCATTAGGAAATGGAATATTGTGTCATGCAAATGTTTATGTACAGGCTTCTAAAAATTTAGACTTGCTTTATAATAACTATTTTTGAAGCTTGTACAAATGTTAAAAGTGAATATGGATAAAAATCAGAGATAAGCAAATTCTATTAGTGACTAAGAATTATTAAAGAATGTATTAAAAATTAATTGTAATTAAGTTTACCACCCAAAAATGCTAACAATAGTTAATTTAATAAAACATGCGTTGTGATTCGAAGATGTGAAATTGTGAACTCGTGATTGGCGAGAGATGAAAAGAATATTTTGAAAAGAAGGAAGAGTGTGGTTACTGGCTAATGTGTCCCGCAACCAATCATCAATTTTATTGTGTGCTAATCTACGATTTAATTCTTAAGGATGGTCATAAATTTCTACTAGAAAATATCATTACCTACACGAAACCCGTTACCCATTAGGATAATGGAGAGAATATTAAATCCAACTCTAGCAAAATGCTCGGTTTAATCAATAACTTATGATCAATTATCAAATAGGTGCGATTACATACATGACAATTTGATTCGCACGTTCCATGACGTTTGCTTCGTCTTTTGGAAGTACCCTCTCTAGCGGCGTGTGAGTATCCCGCCTGAATCTATTATTACTATTAGGCTGGTCTTCCCTTCCCCTTACAGCGTAACTTTTTGCAGTTACACTGGAAGGCTGTTGCGTCTGATTAATATTTCTAAATTGTGGCCATGATAACCGGTTGTTGTTTACACTGTCGTTGTTTTCGATTTGTGTGGCAGTTAATGTGGCAGGTGGGGCAGACGGTGGCAAGCAGACACTGCGCTGCTTCTGATAACTTGGCGGGCGGATTTGTTTGTGCGAACTGAAAAATGCCTTCATGCTTAGCTACCTCTTCAATCCTGCTTTGAATTTAGTAAAATTAGCTGTTTAATTGTCTTGAGTTTTGATATTAGTATTTAATGATTCGACTCTTGAAAAACATCAGGGTGGCCCCTCAAATCACGGAAAAAATTCTCGGTTGTTTCCCTGTTTATAAAGTTTTTTCTTGTATTTAGAGTCCAAAAGTTTTTTTAGATCCCTAATATCTTAGGCTTTATTAATTTCCTTCTTGAGAGAGATATTTCTCCTTTTCCTGTACAAGTTTTGATGTAAACTAGAGGCACAAATTCTTGAGGCAAACATTTTATAAAACAATTCATAAATTCTTTAATTATTATTGATTAACAGGTCATTTTTTAACTAAGACTTGTTTTTCGTTAATTATTATTCGTATTAATCTAGTACGACGGACCACATCCGGCTATAACCGAGCCAGTCGCTACTTAACGTCCGTGATCGACTGAGAAACCTTCAACAATTTCATATGTCCAAACGAACATATCTTTAATTCTTAATTCTTATGAAACAAAACTAAAACAGTTTCTTACTTATAACGTTTTCATTTCATAATCTAAAGAATTTTTTTTATCTTTTTTGTTGTATTCTAATGACTAAATAAACAAATTCTTCCCTTTCCTTTTTCATTTTCTTATAATTTTGTATAGTATTCAGGCGATGGAAAAAATGCAATAAAACCCCATTAAAATTATAATTCAAGACATGATCTGCATTTAGTAAAACAACGTAAAATTTCAAAATATTGGCAAAATTTGAAATCGCGTATTCAAAACTTAAAATTTTAGAACCGAGGAACTCGTGAAATTGAACAGGTATCAAAATTCCATTAAAAAAAATTTGTATTGAACATTTTTTTAACCTTAAAGTTTTGAAAATAAAACATTTGAAATTTTAAATAAAATGTTGAAGACAGAAATATTGAAAGCTGAAATCCATTGAAATCTGACAATTTTCTTTCTAATTATGTATGTTTAAAGTTTAAAGCATACCAAATTAAATACCGAATTTAATTTTGAATGACAAACGCTAAAATTGAAAAAAAAATATATTTTAAGCCTGCAAAAGCAAACATTTTCAAAATTAGCCATTTATATTTTGCCCTGATCAAATTGACCAATTTTCTGATTTTTCGGAAATAAAACAAAATATAGTAGTAAAAATGTCTTTCCAAAAATTACTTCTGAACTAATTTTTTTTTTTAAACTTCAATCAAAATTTTGATTTATACTTCTACCCATATAATCTTCTATTTTTTCTATTTTGGTGTTACATTTTAACTACTCCTTGAAGAAGTGTTTATATTTTCCAATTCTAATATGGTAATATGTATTAGAATCCAGTGATACGTTTTGTTACTAACTTTTTTTTTAAATTCTAAACCTTATACAGAATTTTTCTTCTCGTGGTCACCCTAAGATATTGTTTCAGTTAGATTTCCAAAAAGGCAAGACTTCATAAAAAAAATTAACATGTTTAAGTACTTCTCTACACTATTGGAATCTCTGAAGTAATTTTGTTTTATTATTTTAGTTCTTTGCAGTAAAAAGCATGATGGTTATTTGGAATAACGATCTTTGTGTCTTGTTTTAATGCATTTGATGATAGTGAAATAACAGCTATGGGCAGTTGATTGATATCGCTACTGTACCATCGCAGTCATGCTTGAGAAGAGTTGTAGAGAAATGATGCATTTTTATGTGAAAAACATGATAATATGATAAAATGGCGCGGAAGATATGAAGGCTGCATTCTAATAACATCTAGTACAAGAAAGTGCGAACAAACATCAACTTTGGAACAAAATCGAGATTTTAAGTAGACAAATTAAACATTCAGGTCTCTAAAAACACAGTATGGATTTACATGTCCAGTTATCTTACAATTTTAATATATTTTCTAACCTTTTTTAACTCTTTATCGCCAATTAAATTAATTGTTTTTCAGATTATAAACTTGACTGTAAATCCATAACTTGAACATAACAAGAAAAATGTCCTTTGAACAAACACAGATGGTGGATCAGAAGACCACTTACGCTATTCGGTTAATAGCTAGATTCACTGCTGATAGCGTCACAAGATGGCTACAATGACAAAAGACAATGTATCCACCATAAATTCAATTGTTAATTGTTTCTATTCTCGAAGATTAACTCTCTCAACTCTTCGTAATTGCTTATATTGTAAACTGCTGGGTTCTTTTAGTAGGTACTTAGAGATGTTGCAAAGAATAAAAATAATTATTATACAGATACATAAGGGCACAAACACTTCAAAATCGTCGCAAGTGTTATTGAGTTAGACAATCTCAGAACGTTACTTGGATCCAGTTCAATAGTTCAATTCGTGAAAATCATTCAGGCACAAGTAAGCATTAATTAAATCATAGTTGGAAAAGTTTTGGTACCAACCTTATCAGATTCTCGTTCGGTGTCCTGTATCTGTTCTGCACAGACGTTTTGCTGCCGTCCGCTGAAATAGAAAAAAAGAATTTCATAAATTGTTTAGAAATAAATAAAAAATAAAAAGAGAGACTTACTTCTGCCATGTCTGTGAGCTCTTCCAGCTTCCTGAAAAGCAAAATGCGCCCGGAAAAAGGCTCGAAGTATTGCCCATCTGAAAACAGCGACTGGATCAGCACCAACCAATTCTCGTACAAATGCAAGGGAAGAATTTTTCAAGACTCCTACGACACCATCTGGTCGCATTAAGTCCAGGTTCTTTTCCCTCATGTTTGAAGTTTGGTACTTTACTGAACCCGCGTAGTGACGAACCACGAAAGCCGCTTCGCGACGCTGGGGTGCTTCGTAGAATGGGTTGTCCTTGTGAACTGAGTTGAACTTTTGCAACAGCGTCTCATTAGTAGCACCAGGAAAACTGAAAGGTTAAAAGTTATTTTAGTTTAACAGTTGAAGTATTTTGTACAGGGATCACAGTGCAAAAAGAGCTCAAAAAAGGGGAACTTGGGTGATCTTATTCATGAAAAAGGGGACAAATAGTGGAAAGATTAAACATCTATTTTTACGTAGCAAAAAAGGAAAAACATTATTTTAAGAAATGGCATCTTTTTTTCAACTCTATATAATTATATTTTATTAATTGTCAGTGAATTTTCTAAATCTATGCCAAGTATGTTAATAACACAGGTCGACAGTAAAAGTGGAACATGGATGAGATGTGTCATTTCCCTCAGATTTTTGGTCGCTTAATCTGAATCCGAAAGTGGAATCTCTCCATTACATCAGATTATTGATATGATTAAGGCCAAATGTGTCAAAACCCATTATTTTTGCGATTTCCAAAAAATTATAGCGTACGAACTCGATGTGTTAGACTTTGAAATGGGTTTTAATAATTACTTAAGCCTTGTATTTTATGTTAGATTAACAAAACCGATAAGAAAATTGTATTCAAAGTTTCGTTTGCATTTTTTGAGAATTATGTTTGAGCCCATGTATTCTCGTACCCTTTGACTGCACGAGTGCGAACATTATTTCCGAAAAAATCGTTAGTTCTGTCCCAAATTACAAGACTTAGACATTAATTTGATCTATTTTCAAAGTCTTTAACACATCAGGTTCCTTCGCTATGATTTCTCGAAAATGACCAAAAACACGGTTTTTGGTACTTTGACCTAAGTTATATCACAAACCTAAACAAATAAATATTTTGCTTTAAGAAAGGGATATCAGAGAAATTAATTCAGGGGCTGAAATCAGTAATTTGGTACAAGAGAGGGTGCTACGCATTTCCGAGACAGCTTGGAGATTCGACTGTATCCATTTTGCGCTTGGACTGTCCATCTGGATACATTTTTAGATTAATTTTTAGTTCACAAGGTAGACTATAGCAACAGAAAATATCTTAAAATATTATATAAACTTATTCACACATCTTAGGATGCACAATTGAAATCAAAATTTAGATTCTTTAAAACCTAAACACGGAATTTTGTTCGCTTTAGTAAAAGAATGACATCTTTTGCTTTCTTTAAGGCCATGTGACGAGTGGGTCACGTGACCGGATTCCTACCTTACCGACACTTTTTTTATTTGTAAACTTATTTTCACACGAATAGCCACATCGAGTTGAAAATTTGGGATAATAAATAAGAAGCACTAAGAAAGGTGGGTCTGGTCCTAAATTTTTATAATTATGAAAAGTTTTTTTTGTAAATAATTTTGTTTGCTTTTTTCATGATGATTAAAATTTAGGAACAGACCCACCTTTCTTAGTGCTTTTTATTTATTATCCCAAATTTTCAACTTGATGTGGCTATTCGTGTGAAAATAAGTTTACAACTAAAAAAAAGAGTCGGTAAGGTAGGAATCCGGTCACGTGACCCACTCGTCACATGGCCTTAAAAAAATTATTCAGAGGATGCGCTAGGCCATTTATTTTAGAAAATCTAATTTCTTCCATTTTTTTATTTCTATGATTTAGTTTTATTAAAGAATAAGTCCGAGACTCTCCAAAAGAAAAGACCATTTGGACCTTTACTATCAGTAGCATGTTTCTTTTGCAATTTTATCCGCAGAATGCGAAAATATAAAAGTACCATGTTTTTGCGCAGATTTAGATCACAAGAACATTGCCTTTTTAGGAGCAAACTACCGTTTTCCTTAATTTTTTTTCTTCGTTTTTTGTTAAAACCAAAACTAAATCACTTAGATATTAAGAAATTAAAATGCAGTAATTTTAGGGCGAATATCATTTTTTTGTTTAAACCAAAACTAAATCACTTAGATATTAAGAAATTAAAAAGCAGTAATTTTAGGGCGAATATCATTTTGAAAATACAGTGAAGTCCCACGTATTTCCGCGTCCTTGAAACGTAAGGATTCGTTATTTCCAAGGCTGGAGGGGCCCCACCTCTATCGCGAGTGGGCAGGTTCTTTTTATCAAGCGACGTTCATTGGCTGCCTGGCCTTGTATTGCTGCGCTTGCTCTAAGCAACTTTTTCAACTGCGCATGTACCGAAAAAGCGCGGGTCGATTTTAAATCAATAAATACTATCAATAATAATATACAGATAAATACACCCGACATTCCTAGAACTGCTGTTTCTCCACGCAATTTCTCAGCTCAAGGGGCGAGAGACGGTTGCAACTCTTGCATGAAAAAAACCAGCATCGTAGGAACAAAGACACAGTTACTCATATACAGAGATTGCGCGATATTATGTATTCCAATTGGAAACATTTCAGACGGCCCCGATTTGTGCAGTTGAAAATGTCGCGGTCCGTTGGTCAGTGTTTTTGTTGACGTACGACGTGAAAAATGTAAAATTTCTTGAAAATAGTACAAGTTGTCAACTAAAAATCAATATAACAGAATCAAAAAGCGACTCAAATATATTTCGCGGCAATGCTATAGGCTAGGTCGAAATGTCAGCCGTCAGAAAGGTTAGGTTGCAGTATACTGCCGTACAAACTAAAAAGATACATAAGTCCAATCTCACTCGAACTGAGAAAATCGAGAAAAACTATTTGCCCAAAGAACTCTGAGATCGAATAAAATTTTGAATAATCTAGATACACTATTTGGGTAAAAATAATGTGCTCTTTCATATTTTGCAATCAAAAATTGATTTTTTAAACAATTTCTATTAGAAAATGGACTTGCGATTTTTTACTAGTCGCGGAAAGTGAAAAATACAAGGCAAAAAGAACACAAAGGCACTTGCGGACGATGCCTTTATCGGAGAGCTCGAGCACGGCCTCAAAATACAACAACAAAACATACGTAAGGGACACTGTGTGTTCAGCGGCAGTCCCGATCTTACCCGAACGATCGTCGCTAATGTATAGCCGAATCTAGCCGGGACTTATTTCCCTTGGATTTCCGATCAGAGTCCGAGCTATTTCACAAGGCTAAAACATACGTAAGCGCAAGCGATTCTTTTCGTTTGTAAATTCGCTCCGCACTCGGTCACTTTTACAAGGCAAAAAAGACACAAAGTTCTTTAGGTTCTTTTTGATTTGTATGCTGATGACGTATTGCATGCCTTATACAAATTTTAGGACACGCAAAGTACTTTGTGTACCTTTTTATGTTGTATTTTTCAACTTTTTCGACTTTCCACATTTCTAAACAATCGTTTTTTGCAATAAATATTAATAATTAATAATTTTTATTAACACAGTTAGACGCAGCTTTTTTTACGAATCCAACGATACCAAAAACTCATTTTTCATAAAAATGTCACTTATGTATCTTTTTAGTTTGGACGGCAGTATAGGACTGCAACTAACTGCATACGAGTTTTTGGAGAAAATTTCTAAAGGTAAAGGTAAGTGATAAAGGTCTAAAAAGTAATATTTCTCAAGTGTAAAATCTATTTTCTCAGTCATGTCCCATTCTTTTCTCGAGTGACTGAGAAAATACATTCCACACTTTAGAAATATTACTATTTGTACATTTACGACTTTTACGTATAGAATACTTTCTCGAAAAAGTCTGCATTCCCATGACGTCATCCTAAAATACTCATTTTAAAGTTTTAAACCAACGAGGGCGCTCTTCGGACCTCTTTTTTTTTCATTGGTCAGCCTCTGACGTGGAGAAGAGTGTACAGGGACCGTGGTGGGGGTTGACGGAACTGCGCAATTTGAAATAACCGCATACAGGGATCTTGAAACAAGGGGGACTTGAAATAAGTGAGACGTTACTGTATATATTATTGTACTACAATACCACAGCTTCAAAACTACTCATTTTTAATACTTCCGAAATCATCCCTGAATTTGTATTTTTTCATGGAAATATTATCGGAGAATTTCATTTACGGTACATAGAAAATAATGCCAATAACCGACATAAAGTTTGCGTATCAAAAAAAGTTCGCAGACCGAAAAAAGTTTGGGGACCGAAATAAAGCTCTCAAAGCTTGCAAAATAAATAACACTAACAGAAATAATATTAATATTAATAGGACTTTCTGCTTCAAAAATAATTGAACCATTCAATTTTCATTCAATTTGAAAAGTTTTGATCTCGAAATTGAAAGAAACTTAATTAAAAGGAGACCTCTCAAAGCAATTTTTTTAATTTACGATAGCTCGGCTTGGCTCGACCGGCAAATGAAAAGCTTGCGCGAGTCGGGTCGAGCTTGCTGCTTGCGAGCTTTTGCATACCCCTAATATCTGTTGACAAAAAAAAACCATAAATTGATGGGAAAAGGGGACGTTATTTGAAAACAGGGGAAAATTGTTTTAAAACGGGGGTGGCGGCGTACGAGAATAGGAGAACGACTTTGATCTCTGAGTTTGTATCCAATTTCCAGGCCCCGGAGTAAATTTGGATAAACGTAGAAAATAGATTTATATTAAATACTCACTTGCACTGATCATCCAGAAGACACAAGAGTCCATTCGGCTTGCCCTCGATAAGATTCAAACAAGCAGAGTTGTCGCTGTACCCGATATCTGTCCACCTAATATTCTGTTTTCGATACTCCCTTTGTTCGTACTGGAAAACGTGTTGATTAAAATAATGTTGCAGTTGTTCGTTGGCGTAGTTGATGCATAATTGTTCGAAACTATTGCAAGTCTTAAAATCCTCGAATCCGAAAATGTCCAAAACGCCTATACTGTTACCCTGGTGATCTCTTAGAGTATCCTTCTTGGAAAGAAGCGCGTGGTTGACCTGAAAATATCACATTGTTCTATAATATTGATCTTTTTAATTTGAAATTCTTCCAATTATAATACTCAAGTATTGAACACAACATACTTGCAGAACAATCCAATCAAAAAGAGCTCCGTATAAACACTTTGCCATCGCGTCTCTCGCAGCGATGGCTTCCGGAAGCCTGTAGTTGATGACGAGAGTTTCCCCCGAAGCTCTTGCACGTTTGGCAGTGAGAGCAGCAAGAAGTGTTTCCTGCTTTACCCTCAAAAGTTCTGAAATGAGTGAGACTACCTCAGGATTTTTGACTCCCACCGCCTCGTCATGATGATGATAGGATTTTCTCGGTTGGAATTCAACATTACCTGAAATTAAATTTTCAGTTAGTTAATTGCCGAGTCTATAAAATTTTTTCAATTAATCACCGAGTAGTAGAACAGCTGACAAAACGGCAAAGAGACGTCTTTGCTTTTCGGGAGTAAATCCCACCATTTCCATGGATTGCTTCAGTCTTGAAAACTCATGTAACTCGTCGACATTCTCCAAACCATAGCAACCACTTTTGTTCAGATAGTTGTAGCGGTCACAACTCTCTAAATGTAGACTTTGCTTTTCTTGTTCGGTCGCTCCAGCTAGCAGGTAATAGAAGACGTGGTAATTTCTCTCGTTTCTACCTTGTGAAACAATCCTCGACTTCTCCAAAAGATACTTTTGAACCACGGCTCTGAAAATATATAGAAAAATAGTTAGTGATTGTAATAAATGAAATTTCATTATCGTCATTCGATACCTCCTTGTTAAAATAATCCCTCTTGCAGTGTAAGTGAGGGAGACTACCCTACAGTAGATAATTCTAATTAACTATAAAACTAGCCAAGAATGTTGATTGGTTCTTTTAGCATAACATTTTAGCCAAGATACTACCCTGTCTGACGAATTTTCATTGGTAAAGTATCATTAATTATTGTGTTAAAGCCAAAAATTAATGTTTAGCCTGAAAAAATTACACGGTTTCTTTATTCATGCTGTTCATCTTGATGCAAATTTTCTGGGGCATATTTTTACATTAGAATAAAAATTTGAGGTTTAATGGACAATATTTGAATGCAAAAAATGTTGATTACTATTATTTATAAATTATAAATATTTCACGACTTTTTATTTAAGATTCCATGTTCCAACTGTAGATAATCATCGAATTTCGCTAGCGTGATTGGCTGCAGTGCACCTCAATGTTTCATGACGGTCATGGCTATTAAAACAGTAATAATAAAGTAGATAAGTGTTAAATAACAAAATATGAGTATCTCTTAGAAAAGTCAATTTCAAACAAAAATTTCTTCTGAAAAGTTCAAAGACGACTTTAGCCTTCACTGTAAAAAAGTTGAAGTAATATTACAACGTTAAGCGTTGGAAGCTTTTCGGGTCACCTCTGTAACGTAATTGAACTACAATTTTTCATGATTTTGATGAGCGATGCCTGAATGTACAACCCACTTGTAATGGCAGTCACTTTGAAAATATAACCTAAAAAGTGTAAAATTAGTCTGTTAAAAAATTACTTTCAAGCCAGTTATACTACTAGACACTGAAAGAAAAAACACAGTATGGAATATCCTGGTGATATATTACGGACGAATAACCTTATTTTGTGATTCAACAGGTTTTATTCAGGCGTTCAGCTTTTCCCTTTTGCGCCACTAAGTTTTCCTGAATTACAGTTCATTTGTAGTTTTACAATGCTTCAACGTAAAAATTCACCACCCCATTGTCCAATGACAGTGTCCATGTTTAATTATTTCACATTTTGTATTTTCACAATCGACAGTCAATTTACAGGTTAATGTAAAATCACTACGTTTCATGTGACCCGAACAGTTTCCATCGTTCAACATAGTAATTTGACAGCAGATAGTAATAATATCATTTCCATGTTTATTACACTAATGCAGGAAATGAAATTAAGTACGGATTTTCATTAGAAATTTCACTTGCAAACTTACTACGTACAAGTTAAATTTTATGAAATGAGACAAGTTAAACCACACAAAAAATGTAAACTAAAGTCGGGTCCAAAAGTCGAGGCCCCTCACTTTTTTTGATTGAAACTCGCACAAAAAAATCTCTGAAATGTCTATTAAAAAGCATCTGAAAGCCTAAAGTCTTCCGAATGCAACGATATGTTCACTTTTGTCCGACCAAATTTTGTTCAATAGTTAGAGTGCAAAACGTCCCAAAAAACAGGGTTTTTCGGCCTCCTTTTTCAAGGGTCTACTTTGACCTGTTCCCAGAAGGAGGGCGACGTTAGGAAAAATCTGAAAAAATTCTTATTTTTTTTCTTATTTCTTATTTTCTAAATTTTTAGAAATGCTGAAATATGCAATAGTTTTCTTTTTACGGTGATTTATTTACAAACATTTTATCTTGAGAACGAGTGAAGATAGGAAGCCGTTCAATGGCTTCAAATGTGCAGTTTTGCTATGCGATTGCAGTGCAATAAATAAATTTATGATAAAATCTTTCTCACGCAAGAGACATCATTTTGCATATTTCTGACTTTAATCAGTCTGGGCGTGTGGCCAGCACAGCGGGACAAGTGGCAGCAAAAAAAGTACCCTTTCTATGACAATAGTAATTCCAGAAAAAAGTCAAATGCCCGAAACAGATGTGGCTGAAGGAAGCAGGGCCGTCTCAACGTCTTCAAGATGCATTTACCGAGCTGGTCCTCAGAAAATCGAAACCCAATTGCGAATATCAACCAGATTAAGAACATTTTCACGAGAAAAACATTTAAAATAAGTTTCTTGTAAAACTCCTACAATCCTGGATACTTTCTAAACTGACTTCAATTTTTTTGTAAAATCCACATTATTTTTTAATGTTTCAGAAATCTTCATAAATATTCATGGAAGCGTAATTTTTCAAAATGAAAAATTATTAAAAATTTTCCCAAGAATCTTTACAACATTTTTATATTGTTATGAAACCTTCAAAAATCCTTAAGAAACTTGAAAAATTCATTTTAAATGTAACAAAATCTATATTTCGTTCTACATTATTGGAAACCTTTTAGAAACTTAAATTATTTCGAAAAAAATTTCAGAACTTCTAAATATCTTTTTACATAATTTCAATGTTTCCTGAAAATTGAAAGTAATTGCCTTTAAATACTGCAGAAAATTTTCTTATTCTCTTCAATCCTATACGAATTCTCGAAAAGCTTCCAAATTTTATTTTGAAATCTAAAAAAATGTATAATTTGTTGAGAATTTTTTGAAATATTTCCAAACTGTAAATAATTTTTGATTTTTTTCAGAATTTGTACCTATCTTTTAGAACTATTCGAATTGTTTCTAAATTTTTTTTTAAATCCTGCGAAATAAGAAAAGTGAACTTAAATGTTTTACATTCTTTTGCCAGAATGTTTCGTATTTTTCAATTTTATGTTTTGAAATGCATTACTTAAAATAAAAAATCCTTTCAATTTACGTAGAAATGTTAGTAAGATTTGATCATTCTCATCAAACCTATCAAATATCTCAAAAAGCTTGCAAATGTTATTTCGAAATCTAAAAAAATTTATGATTTGTTGAGAATTTTTTAAAAATATTTCCAAATCTTACTAACATTTTTACGGAAATTGAAATGATTTTTCATTTTGACTGAGGCATTGCAAAAGATAAAATTGAAAAAAATGAAACATTCGAAAAGATTTTCCAATTTCTGGAAAAAGGATGTAAAAAATGTAAAGTCACTTTTTTCTATTTTGCAGGATTTAAAAAATTAATTTAGAAGCAATTCAAATAATTCGAAAAGATATGTAAAAGTTCTTAAAAAATTCAAAAATTATTTACAGTTTGGAAATATTTCAAAAAATTCTCAACAAATTATACATTTTTTTAGATTTCAAAATAAAATTTGGAAGCTTTTCGAGAATTCGTATAGGTTTGAAGAGAATGAGAAAATTTTCTGCAGTCTTTATAGGCAATTAATTTCAATTTGCAGAAAACATTGAAATTATGTAAAAAGATATTTAGCAGTTCTGAATTTTTTTTCGAAATAAGTTAAGTTTTTAAACGGTTTCCAATAATGTAGAACAAAATATAGATTTTGTTACATTTAAAATGAATTTTTCAAGTTTCTTGAGGATTTTTGTAGGTTTCATAATAATATAAAAATGTTGTAAAGTTTCTTGGGAAAATTTTTAATAATTTTTCATTTTGAAAAATTACGCTTCCATGAATATTTATGAAGATTTCTGAAACATTAAAAAATAATGTGGATTTCACAAAAAAATTGAAGTCAGTTTAAAAAATATCCAGGATTGTATGAGTTTTAGAAGAAACTTATTTTAAAAATGTTTTTCTACTGAAAATATTCTTAATCGGGTTCATATTCGCAATTGGGTTTCGATTTTCTGAGGAACAGTTCGGTAAATGCATCTTGATGACGTAGAGACGGCCCTGCTTCCTTCAACCACATCTGTTTCGGGCATTTGACACACACGCCCACACTGATTAAAGTCAGAATTATGCAAACCCGCAAAAATTAAAATAATAAAATCTTGCGTGAGAAAGATTTTATCATAAATTTATTTATTGCACTGCAATCGCATGGCAAAACTGCACATTTGAAGCCATTGAACGGCTTCCTATCTTCACTCGTTCTCAAGATAAAATGTTTGTAAACAAATCACCGAAAAAGAAAACTATTGCATATTTCAGCATTTCGAAAAATGCATTGCATTCAGGAATGTTCAAATAATATCTGTGAATGTTTTCAGATTTTTCCTAACGTCGCCCTCCTTCTGGGAACAGGTCAAAGTGGACCCTTGAAAAAGGAGGCCGAAAAACCCTGTTTTTTGGGACGTTTTGCACTCTAACTATTGAACAAAATTTTGTCGGACAAAAGTGAACATATCGTTGCATTCGGAAGACTTTAGGCTTTCAGATGCTTTTTAATAGACATTTCAGAGATTTTTTTGTGCGAGTTTCAATCAAAAAAATCTGCCCGCCTCGCGGGCACATTCTCATGGCGCGCTTCGCGCGCGGCTCGCTTCGCTCGCAAGTTTGAGCGCGCCTAGGGCGCGCGACTGTTGGATCTCGCGCTTCGCGCTCGATCATATATTTATCTCGCGCTTCGCGCTCGATTATGTATTCACCTCGCGCTACGCGCTCGGGCGTATTTGCATCGCGCTTTACGCTAGGCTCCTCTAGATTTTTGAACTTCGTGTTCGACTTCGATGAAAAGAAAAAGTTTGTTTGCAAATATTATAAAATTATCAAAACCTCTACATATTAAGTGATTGTTAAATTTGTTTTTATTTTAGACTGAAAAGGAACTTTATTTACTCAAGGTTCTATCGACCTTAAGGAACACATTCTCATCCAGACACTCGCGCTTCGCGCTCGATATTTGATTTGAAAATCATTTGAACCGTATGATAGAAACAAAAAAGTTTGAGCGCACTTACGGCGTGCGATTTGGTAAATACACTGAGCGCGCACTTTGTGCTTCGTGTTATATGTTCTTCATATACAAATTACTAAATTTGTATTTGATTTCAAATGAAAAGTAATGATATAATTTAGGCGACAAATTTTATTAGTTAACATTTTATTTTAGCTTGTGCCGTTTATCAAAAAAGTTAATTTTTTCATTTTGAATATATTCTTACCACAAAAATTGATTACGGGTGTGTAAGTCTTTTTTGAATGCACAATTTTTGTTCATTTATATGTTTTCGTACCTTGCATTGTTTTTTCAAAAATTTGATTTTTTTTACTGTCAATGTTATTTTCACGAATAAAACAAAAACCACGCATCCTATCGAAACATGAGTCACAATAAATTTGTACCTCTTCCTTGGATGAACAAATTTTGTTTCGGTCATTTTTTCGTAGCTGGTAATATTCGTCTGAAAATTTGATTTTTCTATTTTCAATGCTGTTTTTTACGAATAAAACAAAAACTACGCGTCATATCAAGAAGTGAATGATAAGAAATTTGTAGATCTTTTTTAGGTGCACAATTTTGGTGAGAAGACCTTTTCTGGTATCTTGCATAGTTTTACAGCAAAATGGCTTTTTTGATTTTTCATTAATTTTTTGTGCGATCAAAATTTGAATTTTTTATTTTTCGAAAAATTCAAAAAGTTGTCATGAAAATATTATAGGGTGTTCAGGAATCAACGTTTTTCTCCTCTTGACTTTTTTTCATATCGTGCATTTTTCGGCTTAAAATGATCATTTTCGTTTGTTTTTTGGAATTTTGAAAATGCTATAACTCCAGTAATTTTTTTTTTTATCACGAAAAGTCATAAGAATATTTTGTTCGTCATTTTGCGTACTACTAATAACCGTACATAGAATTTTCAAATCTTCCAAAAAAGTGGTCTCAAAAATTTTCAAAATGTGCTCACTTTTTGGATTTTCATCCAAAATAGCTGGTTAACGAACTCGTTCTCTATTTTTCGACCATAAAAAAGTGTGCCAAAGCTCAATCAAATCTGATCATTTTTTCGAAAGTTATCGTGGCTACAGACAGACAGACAGACAGACTACAGACAGACAGACACCTTCGTAAAAATCGTTTTTTCTGACTCAGGAGGTCTCAAAACCAATACCTTCTCATTAGAATGAGAATGTAAAAAAGTGAGGGGCCTCGACTTTTGGACCCGACTTTAGTAGTATTTGCAGAGAGCCGAAGTTATAATTGCCTTAGAGGACTTGAGTATCTTTCGAAAGATATTTTTTTTAAGAATGTGGCGGGGATGGTTAGTGCGCTCTCATTTTAGTACTTCGTGCTCGTACACACTCGTATCAACCTCACCCAATACGAGAAATGAGAAAGGTTAACAATTTTAGCTGTTGTGATTTTTCGGAAATTAATAATAATTTTAACTACAATGGGACTCCGGTTTACCGAGGGTTTCGGGCATGGCTTCAATGGCCGAACCGTAAACTGCGCAACTCTGCTAAACTTGCAAGCGCCACTCTCTCTCGCCCCCTTGGACCACCTTATCTGGTATATCGGGTTCCTGTAAACCGGAGTCACAGTGTATTTCTAACCAGGCCCCCAAACTGCAATGCACTTACTTGTGTTAAAGTTTGGCTAGGAGTTTTCTGAAAAAAAGACCGAGCGAGCCACTTTTTCCAGCACATAAACACATTTCTACGTCGGCGAGGAGAGATAAGGGAGCACGCAAACATATCCAAAACCGTGTGCAAATGCATAATAATTTTAAATTGGTAAAAAAAAAAAATTAAAATCAAGGTTTTTTTAGTACATGAACCTGTCTAAAAAATATCTTGAAGAAAATAATTGCTAGCGGAAAAAGAAATTTAAACTAATTCAAAGCAAATGTGATGTTTGATTAATTACTAAATAATAATTACTAAACCTATCTGCTGCTTGATTTGGCATTTAGCACCACGTACACGTACTAAAACGAGGGGCCGAATCAAAAAATAAGAGTTGTCAGTTCAAAAAACCAACGCCCGAGTCGTCGTTTTCGACGTACACATCCAAGAGTCCGAGAGAGGTACTTTTAACATGGAGGTATCGATTTATATAATTTTATGGAACTTTTTAAATTTCAAACTTACCCATGCACCATTCCATTTTCCTTGTAGTTCACTTGGATAAATTTCCCGAATCGACTGCTATTATTATTATGCGCGGTTTTGGCATTTCCAAACGCCTCTAAAACCGGACCAGCACTGAGTATAGTTTGCTCAACACCACTGCCATGTGATCCTTTCTGACTGAGGGCTGTCAAGTGATGCAGCAGGAAGTTCGTTGATTCCGTTTTTCCAGATCCACTCTCGCCACTAATGACTATACACTGGTTCTTTTTCTCTTTCAGCATACAATGGTAAGCCGCATCTGCTATCGCAAATATGTGTGGAGGGATGTCCGTCCCTAATCTTCTATTCTGATAGAGGCTTACATATTTCGGGTTGTAGATGGGGTAGAATTTGAAGGGGTTTAAAGCAATCAAAATGCTTCCCACGTAGGTGTATATCTTGCCGGCCAGAAACCTAGCACGGAGATTATCTAGAAGAGTCTGCTCGTTCAAATCTGGTAGCTGGCAGAGGTCTGGATATTCCTTGTCTCTTGGCTGATACAGGAACCTATTGAAATAATCCTTTAGGAGTTGAGGATCCATGGGAAATCTACTGTCGGTCCATAGGTAGTCAGGCTGTTTTTTCCTGAGGTAAAACCTGAAAGAAATATATTTTTCATAAAGAATAAAGGTGAAGGTCTAAACAGAATTAACCAGCTAGTTTTTCAGGTTTTCAAACATCTTTCTCTGTCATTTAAATTTTCAAATTCAAGCATTCAAAACTACACATTGAATAATTTGAAGTATTCATAAAAAATTTCGAAATAAACAGATCTACTGCTCAACAATTCTAGATTGGAAGAGTTTACAATATTCAGAAAATTAAACATTGAAAATTGAATAATTTAAATAAAAAGTTTAGGATGAACATTTCTCGCTAGTTTTTACTTGGTATAAGAAAATTGTGAAAATTCAAACAGTGTTTGCACTCACGAAATACATGTCTAAAATTTATAAAATTAATAAGCTGATATATTTCCTTAAAATACACTCTACTTATTTTGAAAATTTTTATCTAAATGATCAGATACGTATTTTTGAATATTCACAATTTTCGTATTTAAAGCTCCGTCTCAGGAAAAAACTAGGGAAAAATATTTACAACTTTCATCATAAGTTGAGAAAATTCCATGGAAATTGTCTTCAAAGTGAGTCCAAGACAATTCGAAATTTTTCAATACTTAAAAAATGTAGGAACGCACTGATATATCCACTTTTTTAATAACTCCTTACAGAATTAGCATGATAAATTCGCTTAGGGCTGATTTTTTTTAGAATTTGGATATTTCTTCTGGTATTTTGGACAAAAAATTTGATATTTTGTTTTGTAAAAATTATATGCATTTTAGCGAATATTAAAACACAGTCATCCTTATAATACTGGACGGTACTGTATTTAAGTCTTAAAGCTCATTTTTTTATTTTACTCCTGATCTATTCGACTACGAAAGATCAAGTATTAATGTCATGTGCCAGACTGTGAAGTTACCAATTCTTTTAAAATAACTTACTCGTAAACTATTTAGTCAAATGAATTTTCCATACGAAACAGATGTGCTGGTATATTCCCTAAGAATTTTTTAATTTTACAACTTTAAACGATTTAAATTTTAACCAAGCCATTTTGAATTTTTCAATAAAAAAAGTTATACCAATTTTAACTGAATCAATTTAAAGTTATTCAATACCACACAATTTCGAACAATCATATTTTTAAAATGACCCATTTTCAACGTTTTAATATGTCATTGTTCGATTTGGATCGTTCTGAAATAATTAAATTACGTTAAAATGATTATACTATGTCAATATAGAATTTTAATATTATATATTCAAACTTAACATTACTACTTAGTAAGGCGAAGCGAAAAATATAAAATTTTGAAACAGAATATACCTGGGGTCCTTTTTCCTCCTTTTGCCTGAGAAATAAAACTGTTGAGTTTCATCTCAATCAAAAATTGTTTTGATGCCCCGCAATGCAAAAATAAGTCCAAAATTCCCCGTTAAAAAACTTGTCTTTCAGATTTACTCCACAAATATCGGTCGTGCCGAAAAATTATTGAGAAAAAAAAATTATCGGCGATGAAACAATGCACCTTTCATGCTAAAGGAACTTTTCGACATAACCAACGGTTCTCGAGAAGAATACGAAAAAATTAAGGCAAAAAGTATTTTTTTTAATGGTCATGTATTTTTATTTTTACTTATAAGTAAAATCCTTCAAAAATATTAAACAGCTTTTTCGGCATTTAATAAACCAGAATAGTCCATTTTTTGTGATTATTTAAAATTTTCTAAAGACCTAAAGTAAATTTCTATGATTCCAAAGGCACGAAATCGTCAATAAAGTTTTTGCTGACATAACACATAATTTTTGCGATTGTACGATGTGCACTGATCTAATTATTGTTCACTAGTAAAAGCTGTAAATACAGGGTGTCCACGCAGGGGCTTTCCAAAAGGTATGCAACCCGCCATACACGGCCATAAGAATAGCATTGGTGTCTAACAAATACTTGTATAACAAATTCGTCATGATTTTTCAACCAATAGGAAATATTTTAAATTTGAAATCGTTAAATTTTACTGATTAAAATTTTGCTCACTTTTGTCGAATGCCAACCCAAGAGTTTTTGCCCCTCAGCTCAAACGATTTGATTTATTTTAGCATTTTCACTCCGCCTTACTCTTCAGTTCAGTGCTCTTAAACTCAAATTAAAAATTGCTCCAGTTAGAACGTTTAACATTGCAGTTGATGAATTTGGAATATTCCATTCTTTAATTAGATATTTAACTTTGTACATTTCAACTAAAAAGTGTTCACCTTCTAATACGTATTTAAAAAGTACTATATATTTTGTAACTGTTCCAATTTTATATTGGATAAAAACTTCTGTCTCCAGTTTTCACATTTTCAACATGCTTTAAAATGTTTCAGCTTCACATTTTAAAAAAAGAGTATTTATTTATAGTGGTTCAGCACTTGAAACGTGTACCTTATTTATTCAGAAATAATTGATTTAAGTGCTATAATTGCTTTAATTATTATTCAATAATGGGTACTTTTACTAATTTCAGAGAAGTTTCCGCGTAATTCAAATATTATATTTTAAAATATCGTATATTTACAGAGAAAAGGGGAAGTTTTTTTAGAATAGGGGGAAAAGGGGAATTTCAAGAGAAAAGGGGGAAGACTATGCACCCTGAATTAATGATTATCGACTGTAGGTTCATTACCTACTGTACGATGGTCTCTCTATATATATGTGTCCCTCGCTTTGGTATCAATTCCGAAGCCTCTATAATTATAACGAATTTGATGTGATCGGTGTTATCATAATTTATTATAGTCATGCCAAATAAATCATTTCTATCACATTGTAAAAATATATTACGTTTTGAGAATTTTTGAAATTGATTAACTCTTCATAACTGCCGTACAAACTAAAAAGATACATAAGTCCACCCTCACTCGAACTGAGAAAATCGAAAAAAACTGTTTGCCTAAAGAACTCTAATATCGAATAAAATTTTGAATAATCTAGATACACTATTTGGGTAAAAATAATGTGCTCTTTCATATTTTGCAATAAAAAATTGATTTTTTAAACAATTTTTATTACAAAATGGACTTGCGATTTTTTACTAGTCGCGGAAAGTCAAAAATACCGGGAAAAAGAACACAAAGTCACTTTCGGACGATGCCTTTATCGAAGAGCTCGAGCACGGCCTCAAAATACAACAAAGCATACGTAAGGGACCCTGTGTGTTCAGCGGCTGTCCCGAACTTACCCGAACGATTGTCGCTAGTGTATAGCCGAATCTAGCCGGGACTTATTTCCCTTGGATTTCCGATCGGAGCCCGAGCTATTTCACAAGTCGAAAACATACGTAAGGGCAAGCGATTCTTTTCGTTTGTAAATTTGCTCCGCACTCGATCACTTTGACAAGACAAAAAGACACAAAGTTCTTTAGGTTCTTTTTTATATGTATGCTGATGACGTATTACATGCCTTGTACAAATTTTAGGACACGCAAAGTGCTTTGTGTATCTTGTTATGTTGTATTTTTTAAGTTTTTTGACTTTCCTCATTTATAAACAATTGTTTTTTGCAATAAATATTAATAATTAATCATTTTTATTAGCACAGTTAGACGCAGCTTTCTCTTAAGAATCCAACGATACCAAAAACTCATTTTTCATAAAAATGTCACTTATGTATCTTTTCAGTTTGGACGGCCGATAAGACCTCTGAGCACACGTAAAACGCTGTGGATGGAACCTGAAATATCAACCCAGAAACTTCTAAAAAGGGAGGACCAAAGAGCAAATGATTTCTTTTGAAAAAAATATCGTCATAGAATGTTTGAAAAGGTAGTTGTTTTAAATTACAAAAACTTTTACGAAAAACTTGCAACCATTTTTTTTTAATGTTTGAAATTCTTTTTAGAATATACAAAGGCAACTTTTTAACGATTTTAAAACTTTTTCTGGACCATTTGAACTTGTTAAACCGGCCCAAATTAGTCGTGAACCTTTATAATAATGTACTTTAAGTAAAAGAATAATTTAGACACAAATTAGTGTAAGACAAAAACATAAATCTAATTAGGTCGATCAACTTTCCCACTTTATAATGTATAATTGTATATCCTAGTACATATATCTATGAAAACTGACAACAATTATTACAACATTTGGAACATCAAATCACTCGAATTTCGGAAACCGAAATTGAAGTCGATTTAAAACAACCCCATATACTCGTAATTTTAAGAAAGTTTGAATTGCGACTTAGTCTTCTATGAAGGCATTATCTTTCTCGATGCCACTTTAGCCCCGATAAACCCAACTCTTTGTTTTTCGGTGACTGATGTGCTATCTTAAGTGACAAGCTTGACACCCCTTTCTACCGGTTGTGAATGGCATCATGGAAACCTTACTGATCAACCATAAGCTGCAGCTCGTCTGGTGGTAAATGTGACAAAATTGGAGGCTCTGTGACTTCTACTGCATCTAGACATCTAGATAAGCCAATACAGATGAATGCCTTTTTCGGACGCCCGGAAAGCATTCTTTTATCGACGATTACTGACAAAAAGTTTTAGGTGTGACAGAAGGCTCGAAATCTCATTCTGCAAGCCAAAGAAACTGCTGAAATACAAGTAGTTTCGAACATCATGCATCCTGTATCACAAAAGCGGGGAAGGCCGCAAGACGAAAAATCTAAGCCAGCTGTGCGACTTTTCGTCGTCAAACTTTCAGGCCACAGATGTTTGATCAGCAGGGTAAACTGCCAATTGATCTGCACAAGTTTCAGTGTAATTAGCAAGCGGTAGAAATGACTGTCAAGCTTGTCACTGAAGAATGGGATGGGTGTAAGGTGGGACGCTTGAATTCAGCAACCTCCTCACGATGGGTCCTGGGCAGTTTAGTTTAAGAAACAAAACTAGCGCAGAGCTGCAAAATTTATACAGTTTACTACAGTTTACTTTCTTAGGAAAAAAGGAAAAAATAGGGCCCCAGGCATTTTCAATTTCAAAGAATTGTAATTTAAGCTACACCCTGCTGATGAGGTTTTCAATTAGAAAGGTTTAATTTTTAACATTTGAATTTGAAATTATTTTAATTGCAAAGATTTGAACATGGAGCACAGTGCAAAAAGATCTTGAAAAGGGAAAAATAGGCGAATTTTCTTATGAAAAAGGGGGAAAATATACGAAAGATTAAACATTAATTTTCATATGTAGAAAAGAAGAAACAATCTTTTTATAAGAAATGATGTATTTTTAAATAATGTTAAATGACTTTTAATAACTTCTGGCATTAAAGAAGTTTCTTACAAATTGAATGTAGTTACAAGTAGATGATCAGAATGAGAATTTCTTTTTATTCTCATAAATTCCGTACTGAGTCCATTGAATGACTATTAATTTTCCAGTAGCAATCCGTTTTCGAAAAATCGACTTTTTCCAAAAATTTTGTTTCATAGATTAAAATGTTTATTTATTAAATTATCATATTTAATTCAATAGTTTGAAATTAAAGAAAATTATATTGTTGTAAATTCAACTGTTAAGAATTCAATTTTGTTCAATTCTCAACAGTTAAATATTCCATTTCGATTCTCTGCAATTTTTACCAGTTAATTTCCTACTGTTGAAATTTCAATTATCATCAATTTTCAGTTTTGTTCAATTTGAAACAATTGAATTTTCAACAATTGGATTTTTATCTGTTGAAAATTCATATATCAATTTTCTTCAATTTTCAACATTTTTCATTTGCAATCTTTTTTAGTCTCGAGTTTGAAACGAGAAATTGTTATTGGCATTTGCTTGAAATTTACTAATTAGGCATAGCTACAAATTACATATTTACGTTTGCTAAGTAAATATGTAATTTAAAGCTAAGTCTCTTTACTTAATTTCGAGCAAATGCAAGTTAAAATTTTACAATTCAAACTCAAAACTAATTTCCGGTCCGAAATTTCCCGCGTAATTTAAATATTGTATTCTCAAATGTAGCATATTTAAAGAGAAAATGGGACGTTTTTCGAGAATAGGGGGAAAAGATGAAATTCAGGGGAATAGAGGAAAGACTGTTATCCTTTTTTTCAATGGGTTGAATTTTAAATTCTTGAAATTAAAACTATATTTTGAAAGAGATTTCTTGCTGACACGCTTGAAATTAGCATTAAAAAAGTTACGTTTTCAAAATTTTCACGATAAGAATTGAACAATTAATAAATATAGAGTTTTCAAAATTAGAATGTTTAAATTACCAAATGCAATCGTAATTATTGTAAATAATTTCAAAACGAATTCATTTGATATTACATAAATATATAAGTAAGTCTAAAATGAGGGGCTGAGAGCAAAAGCGGGTTAACAAAACCTTCGGAGCAAATATGAGTTAAGAACGTTGAAAGTAAAAACGAGTTAAGAAGAAAAAAGAAAAAATCCCCGTTTCTCTTCTTTCTTCTTAAGGTATTATCAGGGAGAATTCATACCAGGATCTATAGGTAAAACGCCCAGTTATCGCCAATACCCCAGTGATCGCCAACTGGCAGATTTAAATGATAAAAATAAGAAATAAAACATTGAAAATGTATTAAAATAGAAATGTTTAGTAAATTTCATCATTAATAAACCTAGTAACGTATATTTTAAACTTCTAGCTTCGAGTGTATTGAAGAAAAAAATGTCAGGAGACTTCTGGCTAAAGCAGAAAAATGTGAACATTCTTACGACACGACAGAAAAAAGTAGGACCCTACTTTTCTTAAATAAAGGAACTTACTATAATGTCCCATGCTCAAATTTTTTGTACGGAACAAGCATTTGAATGGAGTTTACGACTTATTTAGAGATTTCATTGGCATGCCGTTTACTCAGTATTGATAACTTCGATATCGACCCAGTGATCGCCAATAAAATTAATCAATCAAACTTGAATTTATTACGGTAAGGATACCCAGAATTTGACAACAGTTTATCACAACACTCGCAACATAGGTTAAATAAGGAAATATGTAAAAAGAAAGTTTAAGAAGAGGTTCGAAAAAATATTATTCCAATAAAAACATACGCTTTCCTTATATTTTTAATTGGAAAATTGAATCAAAACTTTATAACCTTGGAACTATACTTTCAATACCCGCCGAAGACGGGGCTAGCGATTTTATTCGGTAAACTCAAATGACAGAATAGCGATTAGGGTCTTTTAAAAATGATTTATTATTTATAATATTTTATTCTAAAAGTGATTAAATGTTTTTTCTAAGATAACAGCTTCATATTAATCTTAAAATATGAGAGCTTCTAAAAATATTTCTTACTTTTCATCCTAATGATGTTTTTAATTTTATAAGGTTTTTAAATGTAGTCAAATCTTTTAAGCTGGCGAAAACTGGGGGTTTTACTTTACATACGAATAAACGCTAGTAACCGTAACGAGTAACTTTAAAATGTTGTAACTTGTAACGGTAACAAGTTACTTTTTTCAAGAAGTACAATTAACGAGTTTCTCTTGTTGAGGAACTTTGCCAACACTGAAACTAATGACCGGTTTATACAGAAAAAAGCAAGAAAAGTAGAACAAAAATCACTGCATTTTGGAAGAAGCAGCAATACATTTCTTATAGCTAGAAAAAAATATTTTGGATCAAAATTATTTGTCTAATTTAATAATACGATTAGTTCTTTGTCATTTAATGTTGTTTTCCTACAAATAATATTACTAAACAACCGTTATTTTTATCTAATCTTAATAAACAAAAGCTCGTTTTGTTCAGCGGGACATTCTCTAAAATTATGTTCGTTGAATTGGATTAAAAATCATTTGTTTAGTATTTGTTAAATACATGTTCAGTCTGTAGTTTCTAAACAAATGATTTTTAATAAAATTCTAAGAATAGAATGGTAGAGGTCCCGATGAACAAAATAAGTTACTGTTTCTTGAGATAGGATAACAATTACGATTGTTTAGTAAGCTTATGAAAAAAAACACAGAATGTCAAATAACAATAACTACTCCTATTATTATTATTAGTCCACTTCCTTCCACTGGTACTCAGGGCACGGTACTTCAATACCAAACGCGGTCGCGAACGCGGCAAATGCTTAGCTGATTCCCTGACATGTCGCTGTTTGCAGGTTTATCTTGCTCGCGCATTCGTCAAATTTTCCCATCCTGCCACAGGAAAGGTGTACACACACTGGAGAGTTCGTTTATAGGGATCCAAGTCTTATACAACTTCCGTGAATTCGTCATCACTCCGATTACCGGCTAACAGCGATTGAGACCCGAGATTCTTTACAAAAATACTGTGGAAGACGGCCGATGCGCAAAACTCCACACAAGCACAGGGATATACACACATGCACAGAAAGAAGAAAGGTGAAAATATAACGTGGCATAACAGTCTCATTTACTGTGTACGCGGGATGGCCTTTATTGAAGAAGATGATTATTAAAAAAAAGAAAACTTAAGATAATTACAGAACAATATGTCAAAGGCATGTTTTCGTTCTTGAGTTGGATTTTGGAGAGAACCTTTCTGCATGGGGTTGTGCCGGTATGTATCATCAGTCACGAACGCATTTTTATAATGCAGTCAATTGATCTGATGAGAGTAGTATTCCTAATATGACAGATTAGGCAGCCTGGTTTCTATTCTACCCCACCATCAACGGACGGAGTTGTAACTAAGTGCATGATGGAGGGACCTACATCTTAAGGTGTGAACCGAACCACCAGAAACTCCGTAAAATTATATAAAAAACTTCCAGAGGCACCCGCTCAGAGAACGAACCCCGGACCTCTAACGTCAGGTCCAAGCCCCTAACCGCATGAGCCACCGAATCTATTATCATTATTATTATACCTTTAAGCCAACCTCTTTCGGGGTGTGCGTAACTCGTTCGATTCTAGTCTCGTAATGCTACCGGGGATCACGGAATTTACATGGGAAGGGTAAGTAAGGGATGTACAGGAGAAGGGGCAGATTTTAGATAAATCTAGAATTCGCATGTTACTTATTCTGACAACATATACTCGTCCCACAACACAGCTCCGATATAGGTCACTACATCTCTCTAGCAATCACTTCAGGTGGAGAGCTGCATAAAGCCATCGTACGTTATTAGATAAATAATTTTGACCCAAACTAATTTTTTCTAATAAGTTTATTTCTGCCTCTTCCACAGTGCATTGAAATTAATTTTTGTTTTATTTTTTTCGCTTCTATAACCCGTTCCTTAATTTTAGGTTATGCTAAGATGTCGAGAGTCCTTAAATTCTTTGTGATATGTATGAATAAAATTATTTCTGCTAAGCCGAAAAAATCACAAAATTCCTAGGCAGAAAATAAATTCGCAGTCATTGCCACGGTCTCAAAAAACTTAGTGTCCTCAGATTTTAAAATGTGTGTTTCTTTAAAAGTAATTAAAAATAATACATATGTACCTGTAATACTCCTGCTGAGCAGCACTTTTTGGCCAAAGCAGCATAAGTGCTACAGGACACTCTGAAGGGCCCAGTCTTCTTTCCTTGCACTCCTGGCCAACCGAATTGCCCACGACTTCTGCCAACTCGTAGCCATGTGAAGCCGTACTATCTTCCAACTTTAACCTTTCGATGATGCACTCTACTATTTCAGCAGAAGAAGTCTGCTTGGTAGCTTTGATTGAAAGTGCCTCGTATTCGGGGCTCCATTCTCCCACGAATACTTGCACCACTCCGGAACTACTGCCGTCCATTTTTTTTAACCCTGGAAGCAGAAGGAATTCAGCTTGAATTTAAATTTAAATGAAATTTTTAATTCTGAAAATTGGTTGCCCCTTTCAATTTCGCAATTCTGAGGCTGCTAAATTCTCCACTTTAGAATTAGCGCAACTTAAATGAGAACTTATTCACGCCATCACGGGCTTTATATTTATAACTTTTTAATTGTGCCCCTTTTCTAAACTTTCAATCTGAAATTGTACAATTATAGACGCTAGAAAATCAAAATTATTCCATTTGGAACGTTTCCACTTCAAAATTGTCGAATTCTGTTTCCGTCAAATGCTAAATAGTCAACTTTCGAATGCTTCAATTTTTAATAATTAAAATTAATAAATTGTGGAATCATACAATTTTGAAAGACCTCAATAGAAAGTTGTGCAATTTTAAATTCTTTCAATCGAACATTTTTAAACTTCAAATCTGCACACTCTTAATATTAAAATGCTCTATACAAATAAAACGTTCGTTTCTATCACATAATTTAAACCTGAAACTATATTTGTCATCATTTCAAATTAACCCAAATTAAATTATTAAACTTTAAGGACTCAAATTTTCAGTTATTACTACTTTTCCATTTTGGATGCCCTGAAATTGGAAATGTTTAAAAGTCGAAGACTACCCAATGGGCACGCAAGTCCTAAAGTTGTCCTACAGACGTCTTTTGGCGGAAGTCCTGAGGACCTTTGAAAGACATGAAAAGCTCTAAAGACGTCCAGTCACATGACATAGGGGTACATTCTAGGGTGTCCCGGCGCCCACTGGGTATAGACCAGAAATGATACAATGTTGAATGTTTCAGGTTGAAAATTACGAAATATTCTCTAATTCTTAATTTTGTATTTAAATTAAAGTTTCTTTAATTTTGAAACTTTCTAAATTAAAAACATTTATACCTATGAACTTTTTAGCATGGATGATTTTCAGACTAAAAAATGTGGAAAGTCAAGTATTTTCAAAAATGGTCTAAAACTTTGTTTTCCATCCCACGTATTTTATTTGAAATCATCTGAGTCACGAAACATTTACATTAGGAGGCGCTAGAACTTTAAATACTGCGAATTTGGAAAGCTTCCCAATTTAAAATCGTACAAAATTGAAAAGCTTCCAATTCTGCAGCTGCTAAATAAAAAGCCTGTAAAATGATAAGTGTTCTAGTTTAAAATTAATCAAATTGAAATATCAAATCTAATTTAAATTAACCCAGTACGAAATCTAAATTAAAAGCAGTGCTTTATTTGTTTGAGAATCACCTGATTCATACAAATAGGTTACAGTTCAATTCTAAAACTGTTGTATCTAATGAATAAAAACAAAACCTAAAATTAAAGGTTGATGGTAAACATTGCTCCAGAGGAGATAAACCGTACTTACAATTCGTGAAACTTATTAACAAACATAATAATTATTTTGATAGCATTTTTTTCAGAATTATCTAGAATATTCAGCCAGGCATTCCTTATCTCACACATATCCCTACTTTCGCTAACACATGAAAATCTTACCGTTTCAAAAAACAGACATTCTACTAAAAGGTGGTAAACAGGTTCTGTATTAAAACTATTATCATGGCAGTATATACAATAAGCATCAACATTCAAACTGCAGGTTTGATTCTTGATTATAAGTCTAGGTATGAACTTATTTATTGACCTTAATTGCGCTATTATTCTGATAAAACCGAGTGGTGTTCTTGACAGAGTTAAATATTTCTGAGGTCCTTCTCGCAAGGTTAATTGAGGATAAAGTATTAGAGCAGAGGAAGAGTGGGCTCTCTGTAAATCTTCTAGATATAATATTTTATCATAAGCTCTTATCCATGCCGATTTATTCTTTTGTAGAGAGGCAAGAGAAAAGTCTAATTTATATAATTCCCAATGCAATTTTTCTCTTGTTCTTAATTAAAATAATTTTCAAGAACAATTCATGAACTGCTATTGAAAAATAAAAATGAATTGCCATGGGACAAGGTAAAGGTGTTTTGAAATACCCTTTCAACCATAATATTTTTCGTAAAAATTCAAAAAATGTTATGTTATAATTTTCAAAAATTGTATTCAAACCAACTTCAATCTAAACTCCAATCTCCTATGCCTGAGAGTATAGTTCTTGCAAGATATGAAATCTCAAACAGCTGCACGCGTGCCAATGTAAAAATAAACTCAGTTTTGCCGTGCCACTACCTCCAAAAGTGTTTTATGGAGAAGGTACTAAATTCTCATTTCACGCCTTTGATCTTCGAGATAATTCTGTCGAAGAAGAAGTTTACATTTCCTCCAACAAGTAAAGCTGATTCAAGAATACTAACCTTTGACTGCAAGGGTTAAAAGCTCTCTCCTCTGTCATCCATGAAATATTGGGAGAAAGCTCTTCCTTCTTCGTCTTTTCTTGTCGTTGTCCAGCAATAAAAATATTTCAAGTATCTCACGTACATTGTTTGGAGTAAACTCTCTTGACACTGTTTTTCATTGAAATCTTAGATTTATCATTTCAATTCTGCATTGAAATTGCTTTATGTGTATCATTAACAAATACTATCTCTTAAAAGTTACATTTTTTTTCAAAGTTGCTATCTTCTTAAAAAATCATTTTAAAAGTATTTCCTTAAAGCTGACACTGAGTGTTCTACATAAGAAGCAGCATCAAAAATCGTTTAAGACATCGATAAAAAGATTGCTTCAGGAATAGGAACAACTTTAATCTTCTAGTCTAACACAGAGGCGAAGGCAGATTTCAATTAGATTCCAAAGCTTGAACTCCAGTAGAAAAGCTCGTAATCAGTTTTGTTCGGTTGTGGGTAAATTTACAGAGAATTTTCAAGTCAAGACATTGTGCATTTAACGTAGGATATCACAATACCGCGCATTATTTGAATATAGCACATTCAACAGCCCACTTCTAACAACTTTTCAACTATTATCAAGCCATTCATTATATCACATGGAAACTACGCGTGGGTTAGATATTGTTGTTAGACAGTGACTTAGTTCCATCACTGGGCCACAAATATGTATACATTTCCACCCTCGAGGGGTATTTTCGCACCTTTAGAGTATTTTTTCATATTTATTGCAGATCTTCAAGGACGAAAGCTCCACTGTCGAGTGCAGGTCGTTTCATCTGAAAAAACGAAAATACTAATAATTAATATTGAATTTAGAAATTTTGCTTATTGAATGTTAAAAAGTATGCAATTTTCTAATGTTTGTGTTATTCAAACTGACGGCAACTAAATATGGAATTATATTATTCAAATGCTTTAAAACGTTGGTGTTGTCAAAATTTGAAGGCCTATGAACATGAACATTATCAAAATCTAAGAAAAACAATCCGCAAAATAGTGATCTCGTTATATAACGAAAATTATTGTGTGAAATTCGTCCGAAAAGCATCCTAAATATAATTTATATAATTCCTTTTACTTTCAAATGAAAATTAATCATTATTCCAGAAAAAAATAATGACAAAAGAAAAAATGAGCTGTCAATTTTCTTTGTAACTTTCTGACTCAGGATAAAACACTCAACGATTGTGGGTTCCATATTTGGATAGTGAGTAAAACCTTATAAGTTTCTGTTATCTACAATAAATTGTATAGAAAGGTATACCATTTTTTAATAAAGTACAAAATAGTTATGCAAGCGTTCATTCAAAGAATTATAATTTAAAAATATGTATTTAAACTAAAATACTTGTACAATATCTACTACAATATGTCAGAATGTAAGACATTCAGAATTTCAACTTTCAAAATCAATATGTCTAAATGCTCGTACAATAAAACATGTTTCATGTATTGAAATCTACTTCCTTCCGAAAAATGTATTTTCCTTCGTACAATATACTTGCTTCAACGAAATACATTTAAACAGTAATTCTTCAAATAGAATTTAGTTGGAAAAAAGCGGATTTCCAGCACTGAAATGTGCTGCATACAGAAAAATATATTTAATCCATTAATTATCAATTCCTAAAATACTATTTGCTATGTTCATCAAATATTCTCTTCATTTGAATTTTAAGAATATCCAAATTTAAACCAAATTAAAAAGCAGCCGATTTTTTAAGTTGTCATTATTATTATATAGTTTCTGCTGGATCTAAGAAATGTATTTGTTCAATCAAACCAATAATATGTACTTAGATTAAAATGCATTCAATTAATTAGAACATAGGAAATGTTTAAATATAATAAAAGGCTGAGGTTAAACAACGAAAGATTTTCAGTCAGGGGTATTAAGCCTCATTTTTTTTTGTTAGAATAAATCACATTTTAACTAAGCAAAACATATTCGCTGGACTAACCACTCTGATGATAAATCTTTAAATTAAAAAACAAAATATATACTCAATAAAAAAAAAGAGTAGAAATAATTGTAGTTACTTATCATAAGAAAAATTCTAACCTGATAAATCACCTACACACTATTTTTCAGTTAGACTAGATAAAATTTGACCAGCAACAAAAACCTTTGGACTATATTTCTATATGAAATCAATTACTTTTGATTCAAGAAAAATTTAAAATGAAGGTAAAATTTGTAAAAATTAAACAATTTTTCTAATTGTTTCATTTTTACTTTGGCCGTGTCTATGCGTACTAAAATCTTGGTACAAATAGCTGCATTTTTGGTACGAATATCGTAACCGGGAAAAGAAGGCTATTCGTACGGAAATTGCAGTACGATTAGCCTGATTTTTTTTTGTACGGGTAGACACTGCCTTTTACTTTAATCACAGAATTATATTCTTGTAAATTCTTACATAAAAGAATGATCTATCGATAAGATTAGTACTCTTATGAATCACGATTTCCTGGATGACGTTCACTATTTCTTTAATTTATCAATACAAACTCAGACTAGCATCAAACGATATTTTCTCCAAAAACTTCCTCCAAAAACCACCCACATTTAGAATCTAGGTTTTGAATTGAAAGCCCAGATTCACCAGATATATCCACTCATAACTCTGTAACAGGTCACAGAAAATGGCTTTGTTCCTACTTCCAACACTTTACAAAACAATCTCTATCTACAAAAACAATTGCACATTTCAATAATAAAATTCAACAATCAAAAAACTATTTTATCACCTAAAATCACTAATTTAGAACGAATCGAGCACTTTCACTTAATTGTTTCCGGTCATTTTTTTCTCCATCCACTTAAAAACTCGAGACTTTTTCAATCACTAATCCCTGCATGTAATTCAATCCCAGCAACTGCAAAATACACCAAAATCTATTCGTCGCTATTCAGACATTCACAATCATCCTTTTTCGCCAATCAAATATCATTGACTCGAAACTCCGCGAATATCAACACGAGTGAGGTCGTCCCCCACATCTTGTTCGGATAAGAAAAACCCGATCTTCCGGGAAGCTGAACTCTTCGGGAAGCTGAAACTCTCCCATTATTTTTCATCTGGAAACTCACCTCCGGGAAACTAGTGGAAATCTCGCGACCTGTTGTCCGCGTCCTGTTTTCGCTGGAACTTTGCTTCAAAGAGGGAGCGTACAATACGGATGGAGACTATAGTTGACACTTGGCGAGATACACGTTAAAGGATACTTGTTCCGCAAAGGGCAAAATAAGCGAGAATATGATTTTATTTAATCCTAAATTAGAGGAGAAAATAGTCGCACTCGTTTTGCGCGAACCGATCACCGATGACACGGCTCGGAGCCCTTGCCCAGTTTCGACGGGATCCTGCGTCCTGATACGTCCACCATTTCGATTTTTCTGGATCACGTGGTATCGTCGACGAGCATGAACGAACGTCAAGAGTGGGGAGCGGGATGTAAATTCCGAACAATTCCGAGCGCGATAGTAGCGAAGTATGCGAACATGTTACGAACCTTGATGCTCAAGTGTCAGTAAGGTAGAGTTTGTTCTTGTCGATAAAAGAATCTCATTAGCCACACGAAAATTGAGCGCGAATATATGAAATTATTATCATACAGAGGCGTAACTAGGGTTTGTCAATAGCAGAAAATATCAAATGAGTAAATTTGTAATAAAAAAAAGATTGTAGGTTTTTGTTTTTTAAAGGTTTCTGTATGTGAATAACAGTTTCTTCTTGTTCCTTTTTTTCAAGAATTCCTCTTTTTTGCCTTGTTGTCACGAAACATCTCAATAAACCAATAAGAAAATCCAACTATTTTTCGTTTAAAGTTGATTCTTTTTAAGTGAACACTCTCCTGTTATATTTTTGATTCAGAGTTCATCTCTTTCGGTTAAAAATTCCAATCTACTTTCGGTGAAGATTGAAGTATTTCGTTGAAAGTTCGTTTTTTTAGTTGAAAATTAATTTTCCTAACTCAAAATTTAACTAATCCATTTTTAGCTGAAAATTTATTGCTTTTTGTTAAAAATTCCGCTATGAAATTTTTAAATGAGAATTCATCTTTCTGGGTTGAAAATTTAACTACTTATTATAGTTGAAAATTGAACTACTATGTTAAAAATTTATCTTATCGGTTGAAGATTTGACTATTTTATTGACAAATTGTTTTTTTTTTGTAAATTGCAAATTAATTATTCTAACTGACAATATAAATATTCCATTTTTCTGTTGGAAATTTAACTATTAAATGTTTGGTTGAGAATTAATCTTTTTTTTGTTGAGAATTCAACTGCTGGGTTGAAAGTTGAATTACTTTATTAAACATTCATTTTGTTGATTGACAATTTAACCATTTTGTTGAAATTTCGTTTTTTTTTTGTTTTTTTTTACGAAAATAGAATTTGTTACTGGAAATTCAACTATTCCATTTCTTATATATTAAAAAGTTGGTACGTGCTGTTGATATCTCTAGCGTAACGCGCTTTACTGCGAATTTCTTTAAGCGCAGTCGTGAATGGTTTATTTTTTAATTAAAGCTTTTGAAATTTCGAAAAATTTGTGTTTGGATTTTTTATAATAATTTTTTGGTAATTTCTTATTTAAAAAAAAAACTTTACATTTTTGTTTAACTTTTCAGAAGTGCCATTTTTTTTTAATTTTCCGATTTATCAAAAAATGTTTTGTATCTGTGCTGAAACTATCTGTAAATAATTTCCAGTCGCTAAGAATGATTTTAAAAATTGTTTATTACATTATAAACAAATTATTGAACAAAAGTTCTTTTCGGGATTGTGAATGTTTAGCTCATTGAAATCCAGAGTTTTGGTATGGAATGTGAGAGAAATAAGTTTTATTACTGTTACTCGAAAGAAGATGCTATTTGGCAATTTAAAAAAAAATGTCACAGTTTGGTTATTTATCAACAAACAGCCTTAATTTTTTTAACGGAATAAACTAAGAATGCTTTTACGGTGACTGTTTGATATGATGATTAGCAAATTTGGAAGCGTTATTAATTATTTAAAAAATTTTTATAAGCAAATTCAGAGTTTTTTTATTTTTCAACGAATAGCCTCGATTTAAAAAGAAAAACTAAGAATGCTTTTCCGGTGACTGTTTGATATGATACTTTGCAAATTTACTATAATTCATAATTATTAAAACAATTTTTATAAACAAATCCAGAGTTTGTCTATTTTTCAACGATGACTCTTTTCTATGGTGCTTTGAAAATTCCCAAAATTTATTAATTATTTGAACAATTTTTATAAACAAATTCATATTTTGTCTATTCTTCGACGAATAGGCTCAATTTGTTTAAATAATTGACTGAGAATATCTTTGCGATGACTTTTCTATGTTGCTTTGCAAATTCCCAAGAATTATGATTTAAAAAATTTTTGTAAGGAAATGCAGTTTTCTATTTTTCAACGAATAGGCTTAATTTGTTCACGGAATCAGCTAAGAATGTCTTTTAGATGAGTGTTCTTCATGATGTTTTGAAAATTCCCAAGAATTATTTACTTAAAACTAAGATTTAAAAAAAATAAATTTTGTTTTTCAACAAATAGGCTCAATGTTTTTACAAAATTACCTGAGAATATCTTTGCGGTGATTATTTTCTATAGTGCTTCACAAATTCCCAATAATTATAATATATTTAAACAATTTTTGTAAGGAAATGCAGTTTTCTATTTTTTAACGAATAGGCTTAATTTATTCACAGAATGAACTAAAAATGTCTTTTCGATGAGTTTTTTCATGATGTTTCGCAAATTCCCAAGAATTATTAATTATTTAAAACTAAGATTTTTTTATAATAATTTTTTTTTTTCAACGAATGGGCTCAATGTTTTTACAGATTTAACTGAGAATGTATTTGCGATGACTTTTTGCTATAGTATTTTACAAGTTTAAAGAATTATAATTTATGTATTTACACAATTTTTGTAAGGAAATTCAGAGTTTGGTTATTGTTCAACTAATTTTTACTGTGATTCAATATTAAAACATTTTAATGAATTTATTCTGTGCTTTTTTTACAATTTTTTCAAAATTTAGATAGCTTTCAAGCAAATTAAAAAAAATTACAATTTTAACTACAAGTTGAGATTTTTTTAATTATAATTATAAATAATGGAAAATTATGAATATTTAGAAATTCATTTTATTTTTATTTTAGTTACATTTTCGACGTCTATGGCTATTTCAAATTTAAACTATTTTTGAAATCTTAAGCAATTGAAAATATGATTTCATCCTGGGCTAATTATTTTTAAAGACAAAATTACAATTTTAATTAATATTTGGGCACATTTCTTAATGTTTCTTTTTAAAATTATACAGCCTTACTTTTTCTCGAAAATAATTTTTTCTATTAGAATAATAAACAATAAAAATTATGAACATTTAGAAATTTGTTTTATTTTACTTTCATTTAAATTTTCAAAGACAATTACATCCTTGTAATTATAACTAACAATATAAAATTATGAACGTTTATAATTTTATTTCATTTAACTTTCAGTTACATTTTCAAAGAATATAACGTCCTTCTAATTGTAACTGTTATTGCAATGTTAAACAATTGAAAACATTAATTAATCCTGTGTTATTTTTATTAGAAAACATTAAAATATGAATTATTTTTGGAATTTAAAGAAGTTTAGAAAATTAAAAAAATGTGTTTATCCTTGGCTCATTTATCTTTAAAGAAAACGGAGTCAACTAAGAATATCTTTGGAGTGACTTTTTTCTATACTTGGTACATTCCCCCAAGAATTATTAATTATTAAAACAATTTTCATAAACAAATTCAGAGTTTGTCCATTTTTCCACGAATAGAATTTTGGGTATTTTTCAACAAAAAGGCTACATTTTTTTACAGAATTAACAATGAATATCTTTACGATGACTTTTTTTATGAGGCTTTGCAAATTTCCAAGAATCATCAATTTTTAAAATAATTTTCCTGAATAAATGAAGAGCTTGGCCTTCTTTCAACGAATAGAATCAATTATTTTAGGGTATCAAGAAAGAATGTATTTCCAATAACTCTTTTCTACGATACTTTGAAAATATATAGTAATTATTAATTATTTTAACAGAATTAGGTAAGAATATCTTTCAGATTATTTCTTTCTATGATGCTAAGAAAAGTCTCTCTGATGACTATTTTCTATGTTGCTTATGTGAATTCACAAGAATGATTAATTATTTAAACAATTTCTACAAACGAATAAGCTCAATTTGTTTACGGAATCAACTAAGAATATCTGTCCAAAGACTCTTTTCTATGTTGCTTTGTAAATTTAGAAGAATTAATAATAATTTATACAATTTTAATACAAAAATTTAAAGCTTGGCTATTTTTTAACAAATATGCTAAATTGTTTTACAGAATTAGCTAAGAATATCTTTCCAATGACTTTTTTGTATGATGCTTCGCAAATTTCCAAGAATTATTAATAATTTAATCAATTTTCATAAACAAATTAAGAGCTTGGTCGTTTTTCAACGAAAAGGATCAATTAGTTTAGGAAATCAGGAAAGAATGTATTTCCAATAAATCTGCTTTTCTACGATACTTTGCAAATATATAATAATTATTAATTAATTTAACAATTTTCCTAAACATATTCAGAGTTTGTCTATTTTTCAAGGAATAGGCACAATTTGTTTGCGGAGTCAACTAGGAATGTCTTTCGATGAATATTTCCTTTGCTGTTTTGTAAATTTACAAGAATTATGAATTATTAAAATAATTTTCATAAATAAATTCAGAGTTTGGCTATTTTTTACCTGACATAAAAAACATACATGCAGCTATAACGTTTTTAATAATAAGTATAACAAATTAATTTTTATAATGTCTTTTCGATGACTCTTTTCTATGTTGCTTCGTAAATTTACAAGAATTTTCAATTATTCAAACAATTTCGATTTAAAAATTGAGAATTTGGCTATTTTTCAACGAGTAGGCTCCATTTTTTATAGAATTAAGTAAGAATATCTTTCCAGTGACTTTTTTCTATAATGCTCTGCAAATTTCAAAGAATGCATCATTATTTAAACAATTTTTATAAACAAATCAAGAGTTTGGCTATTTTTTAAAGAATAGGCTCAACTTGTTTACGGAAGCAATAAAGGATGTTTTTCAAATACCGCTTTCCTATGATACTTTGTAATTATTAACAATTTAAACAATTTTTATACAAAATACAGAACTTGGCTATTTTTCAACGAACAGGCTCAATTTGTTTACAGGATCACCAAAAATGTATTTCCAATAACTCTTTTCTACGGTACTTTGCAAATTTACAATATTTATTAATTATTCAAACAATTTTTATAAACATATTCAAAGTTTGGCTATTTTTCGAAAAGTAGGCTCAATTTTAACAGAATTAAATAAGAATATATTTCCGATGACTTTTTTCTATATTGCTCTGCAAATTTACAAGATTTATTAATTATTTAAACAATTTTCATTAATCTATGTTGCTTTGTAAATCTGCTAGAGTTATCAATTATTTAAACAATATTCATAAACAAATTCAGTGTTTAGCTATTTGTCAACGAATAGGCTACATTTTTTTACAGAATTAATTAAGAATATCTTTCCGATAACTTTTTTCTGTAATACTTTGTAAATTCCCAAGTATTACTAATTATTTAAACAATTTTTATCAGCAAATCGGAAGCAACTAAGAATGTCTTTTCGAAGAATATTTCCTACGATAGTTTTCAAATTCACAATAATTATTCATTATTTAAATATTTTTCATAAACATATTCAGAGTTTATAGGGTTTTTAAAAGGAATAGACACAATTTGTTTACGGAGTCAACTAAGATGGTCACCCAGCTAACCTGTTACCATCCTGAAAGGTTCCTGAATGATCACATGTTATCAGAGGAATTGTTACTTGTATCTCAGTCTCCTAGCAGGTAACGGCATAATCGCCGTAGTTTACTAGGGAGGCTTGTTTGCAACCGTTCCCTGTCAGACTAGTAACATGGCGGTAACAGCCGGCAGCGATCTTCATTTATACATATACATTTTGGGTCTAACCTCTATAATGTAATTTCTTTTTCGTAAGGGTTCAGCTGATAAATATCTGTTTTTTTATAAAAGCTTTGTTCACATATTATCTCCCTTTTCTGGAACTTATTTATCGTTTAATTATGTTCCTTTCCAACATTTTTGCAAAAATATTCATAATTATAATTCCGAAACGATGTATATTTTGAGGTTAAGCTGTCATTGCACGTTGCGTTTCCAAACATCACTTTGTTACAAGCATGTGATTACAATGGCGGGATAATGTTACCTGCTTCGCTTGTAATTTGTTACTACTTTGAGTGGGAAATATATTGTCACTGGGTGACCAGCATGGAAGTCACCAGTGACTGGTTTTTTTAATCTTGTTACAATTATGTGACTATTCGGACTAGTAACTGTGTTAGCTAGGCATTCCGATGATCTTTTATGTGTTCTTTTGTAAATTTACAAGAATTATTAATTATTTAAACAACTTTTATTTAAAAAAAATCAGAATTTGGCTATTTTTCAACGAATATGGTGAATTCTTCACAGAATTAACTCAGGATATCTTTCCGATGACTCCATTCTATTATGCTCTTCAAATTTCCAAGATTTATTAATAATTTAAAATATTTTCATGAGCAAATTAAGAGTTTGGCAATTTTTCGAAAAACCCTCCCGTCAAATCTCCTGCTCGACATTAGTTAAAACCGAGGTTAAAACGCAGGGAATACACAACCCGGTCGTATACGTCGCAGATGGTCATCCATCCGAGTGCTATGCACGCTCGAAATGGCTTGACATCTGGACTCTTTTCGAGTCGACATCATTTACTGTGTATTTCTATGAAAATTTGTACGCGCCCACATTTTACAGATTTTTTTTCCAAAGTTGCATGGAAATGTTTAGAGTTGCACAATTATTTATTCTTCGTCGTGAGAGGGTTTCCATACGAAGCCGTGTACAAATCAAAATGATTTAATTAAAAAATAATTTCATGGTATTTTATTGAACTTCATTTTCAAATAAAATAATTACATGTAAATAAATTGGTCGCGCGCGTATGAGGCTCTTGTTCAGGCGCGGATCCATAGGGGGGGGGGGGCCGGGGCCTTTTGCCCCCCCCCCCCCCCCAAGCCCAGACTTGAATTTTTCAAATAAGAGAATTGAAATTTACCATCCCAGCAAAAAGAAACTAATTCGGGAGGATTGCGGCGAATTAACATGTTTAAATTCGCCCGAATTCTGCTTTCTGATTCGTTTAAACGAACTGAGCCAGCACGAATTGAATGCGTGTGAATTTGCCTTAATTCGCGGTATAGGTCATTTCGAAAAAAAATTAATAAAAATTGCATGCCTCGAGTCTCGAACCAGCGATCAAAAGTGTATAAGTCCAGAGGACAACACTGAGCTACGGAAATCATTAATACACGTATATTTACAACAGATCCTATATGCCCCTACGCGTTAGTTATACCTTAAGAATTCGATTGAATAGGCCAGTTTTTAACTGTATTCGTGCTGGAGAATTCTGGCGAATTGGAGCTTGACTTAAAATCTCGCGGATTAAAATGAATTTGCCGACACTGAAATTAATTCGTGTTGACACTTTCAAATCAATAAGGTCCCCTAAAAAATTTTCGCTGAATTCAGGCGAATAGGATATTTGAAGACTATATTACTCTTCACGAATTTACACACATATAAAGCAAGAAAATTTCCATCACCATTGCTGGGACTAAGGTCACGATTACTGGAATGTTTACCTTAACTGCATAAATTAAAAAATGGAAAAATTAGTTTAATTAAAAAAAAACTAAAACGTAAAGTATAAAAATACCTTTAAAAAGAAGTCAAAAACTTCGGAGAAAGCTTACTATTTTGGAATTTATCAATATTTTTAAAAACATTAAAATGTGTTTTCTGTATTTAATAGAGATTTCCCAGAAAAAAACAAAGTGTGAATCTAACGCTAATTTCAGGGTACCACTTCCTTGCAACAAAAATTAGTCTTGGTAGTGTGAATGGTACCACTACAAAAGGTATGGTTTCTCTCGGACTTGGGGTAAGAAACGTCACCTGCTGTCAATTGTTTTTACAGTTTTGCGGCAAAAAAAAAGCGATAGTTTCGTACCCCAACTTCGAGGGAGATGGAAACCCATCTTAAAATTAGGTGCAACAAAATTTATCCCAGAGTTTTTACTGTGTTAATTAAAATACTTCAATGTCAGAATTATTGAACTAAGGTAAATGCACTAGTAATCGTTACCTTAAGCCAAATTGGAAATTAAAAATGCTTAAAATTGTATTTAACACACAATTCTTATTTTCACAAATGGCCTAACCGATTAAAGCAGATATAGAAAAACTCAATTTTGTTCACTTCTCATGATATTTGATTGGAATCAATTTTTATTCACGATGAAAATTCAAATTATGCAAATGCGTTAGTGATCGTCAGGCACGTAACCAAGTATTAAAACGAGAAAAGTATACTAATTAGATAAAAGGATATTTAAACTGACCTAAAATCACATTTTTTATCATACGCGGCAAGAGCGAATCTTGTTATATGAAAAATACTGGGCCATCTGACGATAACTAATGCAGTGGCGATTACCAGTGCATTTACTTTATATATTATTTCAATTGTTTCTTTGAAGAAAAATTGTTAAGCTACCAAGCGCGAAATACGTATTATCATTCGAGAAGCATAATTATATTCTGAAATATCAAAACTCAGGGTGGCCGCTGGTCCGGGAAACCAGGAGATGATCGGAATTTTTTGAGAGCGGGAAATGACAGAGAATTTACTTTTTGACCGGTATTTTTACAAGTTTTTCAAAGAAAAATCTATTCAATCACTTGAAATATCAAAAATTTCATATCACAAGATATATAATGCAATTTAAAATAACTTTGATTTCAACTTTTTTCAAAATTCTAAGTTGAGTTGTTAACTTTTTCAATTATGAAATCATTCATTTTACAATGCGGAATTCTAAAATCTTTTACGATCAAAATTTGCCATTTTACATCTTCATTTTTGAGGGTGCATTTTCAATGAAAAGAATGTTAAAATGCAGTCTTGAAGACTTACACAATACAAGATTAATATCTTTTGAAACTGAAATTTTTTGACAAAAAATGTTTTAAGTTGATCAACTGTAAATATAAATTAAATAATGATTTTAAAAATTAAACTGTAGTTCGTGTATTCGCAACTGAACAATGATTGGTTTTATAGGGCGATTCTAAATCTGATAAAATGAAACAATTTACAGATTTTGACGTTAAAAATTGAACTGTTTCAATTCGAAAGCCTTAGTAGTTAATGAAATGTAAACTTCCGATTGAAACGTTATAAACTATCTGTTGTTTCAGTCTAAAATATACAATTTTTAGCGAGTTCAATTTGAAAATTTATAATTAAGAAAAAGAACTATTTTTTAATAGTCAGCAATGTTTGACTGTTCGTTTTAAATGAACAATTATAAATGAAATATTCAAAACTAAACAATTTGAAACTGAATTTTTTGAAACAGAAAGCTAGGGGAGCTAAACTTAAACTTTGAACGTTACAATGTTAATTTTAATTGTTCTAATTTTAAGAAATTTATTTGCAAGTGAAAATGTTGAATATTGATGTGTACATAACAAATAAAAATGTATTCATTTAGAATAATTTCCAGTAAGTTGAGGAGATATTTTGAAGCTTTTAAATACAATTTTGAAGCTTTTAAGGATTTTGAAAGGTTTTAAGATAATACAAATATTGTATTAAGATTCCTGGGAAAATTTCGAATGATTTTTATTTGGAAAAATTAATTTTAACAGAATATTTAAGAATATCTTAAAACGGACGCAAATTTTGATGAATAAGTAAAAATTGAACAGTTATAAAGGACCCCGCACCAAATGTACAGAGAAAAGCCTTATGATAAAAAAATGTAAAAAAAATTTTTTCTTGTATTTTCGAACCTGCAAACTAAAAATTCTAAATAGAAATGTCAGAAAAATGCACAGTTTTTAGACAAACACTTGTCCAAAGTTTCGATTTTTACATGTATTTTAATGGAAAAATGCTTATTTTAGCAAAATGTTTTTTTCCTCAAAAACGCTATGATAGATTTGACTAAAACTTTTATATTTTGACGATCAGGCGTACCGAATCAAAAGATTCGTACCCACACTGAAAAAAAAAAGTTTTTGAATCAAAAAAAAATTTCTTTGATTCAAAGAAATGGTCGTACTGAATACGTCCAATCATGTATTTCTTCAATTCAAAGAAATCGTTTAATTGTATGAAAAATAAGAAATTATTGAAGCAAATAAATAATTGCTTCAGCCTCTGAAATATTATTTGAGCGAATGGACGATGTCTTTAACTGAATGAAATTAGATATTTGGATTTAAAAATCAGTCAGTTGATATGATCGAATACAATTTCAATTCTAAGAAATATTTTCTTAATTGAAAGTATTGTCGATCGGATAAAATAAACGTTTTTTTAATTGACAGATTTGAATGTTTGTTTCAGTGAAGCGTACTGTAATTCAAAAATACGACCTATTGATCGAATGGAAATATTTATTTAAATCAAAGAAATATGAATCAAAGACAAAAATATTCATTTTAAACCAAATAAATGACTCATTGTTCCAAATGAATGTGCCATGAATGGGAATGAATATTTCTTTGAGATGAGAATATGTGAATTGATGGGAAGAAATATATTTTAAAGTCAAGCAAATATTTTATAGGCTCACAAAACTATTTTTTCGCATCAAATTTTTGAGTATTTGAAGCAAAATAATATCCCACTGATTCAAACAAATATTTCTTTGGCCTAAACCATGCGCGAGTGCAATAAAGTAGTTCGTACTTCAACTGTAGTACATATTTTCCTAAATAAACAAATGGATTCTTTCAGCCTAAATTATAATTAACATTGTTATTATTATACATATTTAATTTAAACAACGCATCACGAATATATTTTACAATCTTGATGAACCTGAAACAGAAAAATTCGATGAAAAATCCACCTCCAGCAGGAATCGAACTTGGGTCCGTCGAGTGTCAAATCCACAACGATGACCACTACGCTGTCGCAACATGGAAATTATAAGGCGGAAAGCCGTATTTAGCTCTCGCCATAAATGCCAAAGAAATATTTCTTAAAATCAAAAACATGGATATTGAATTTAACAACAGATTTCTTTGATCTAAAGAAGTATTCAATTGAAACAAATTATGCCAAATTATTGAATGTTTGATTTGACAAAATAATTACTTCGTTGGAAAAAATGTTTATTTGTTATGAATAATTTAATTCTAGTAAGCAAATAAAACATTTCCTTCAAATGAAGAAATAAATATGTATGCAAACACAATACCTTGTTCATCTAAATAAATGCTTCATTGTTATAAATGCATGAACTCTTTGTAACAAATAAACATATTTTTAATTTAATTAATATTATTTTGAATTAAATCATTATTGCTTTGATTTGAATAAACTTAAGGACTTGATTCAAATATGCACAATTAATTCATTCAAATGCGTCCGAATCAATTCAAAGAATCGAACTCATTGAATCAAATAAATATTTCTTTGCGATGATTATGTCGACTTCTGGCATTGAATAAATATTTTGTTCAGTTTAGTGAATATACCTTTATATTAAAAGAATATTTTTTACATTTAAATAATACTTGCATTGTGTTGATTAAAATAATTGTTAGAATGCAATAAATATTTATTTAATTGAATGAATATTCATTTATCTTCAATTAATATTTCTTCAATTTAAGTAATTATTTCGTTGCAATTATTATATCAACTTTTAGCTTGCAATAAATATTTCTTTCAATTTAATGAATATACATTTGTATTGAAAGAATATTTTTTACATTCAAACAATTTTATTATTGTGTTTATTATGATAACTGTTAGAATGCAATAAATATTTGTTTAACTTAATGAATATTCAGTTATCTTGAATAACTATTTCTTCAATTTAAGTCATTATTTCGTTGCAACAATTATATCAACTTATAGTGTTAAATAATTTTTTTTTCAATTGAACGAATATCGATTTATCGTGAAAGAATATTTTTTAAATTTAGATAACTGTTTTATTATTATGGTTTTGACAGTTCTTAGCATGAAATAAATATTTCTTCAATTGAATGAAAATTCATTTATCTTGAGTGAATATTTTCTTGACTAAAAAAAAAATTAACTAATTGCTCCAATGATGTATGAATTATTCGATTCTAAAACATATTTATCCATTTCAAGGAATCGATTTCATTGGACTAAAGAAGGAGTTCTTTAGGCGCCTAAAACGTATTCAATAAACCTAGATTCCTACCTTCTAGGAAATCATTTCTTTGTCTTGATATTTTTCGCATTTAAGGTAAACGTCCCAGTAATCCCCGCGGTCCCAGTAATCGCCAGTTTTGAAGTGTAAACACCAGAAGTAAGTATTTTCCGCATTAAAATACATTCCTAAAATATTTTTAAGTAAGTTTGAACAGTGCTTGTCATGGAAACCAAATTAGTTTTTTTGTACAAATAGTGCACATGGGTAAAAAAAATTGATTTGTATTGCCGGTGGCCATGAATCACGAAACGTGGAAAATAGCTTAACATTTAGGTTATGAAAGACGTTTCTTTGTTTAAGCTTTTAATATGTCAAGAAATTACTTGATCGGGACGAAAATTATTTTTTTTTTTAATGAAAGATCATTTTTGTTTCATAAAATTAAGCAAATTCTTCATTTAGTACCTTCCCGTTCGAGAAATATCGGGCGCGATTATAGGGACATTTCAAAAGCATAGTTGCTGGAGTAATCGCGGGACGAATCTGTCAAAATTTTATTTCCATATTTCGTTACAAATAATGATTTAATTAATTTCAAAAAGGCGTGAAATGAAATCGGAAAACTTACTTGTTACTGCGTGAAAAGTAATCGTAATATAAAAAATCTGCCCGCTTCGCGGGCACATTCTCATCGCGCGCTTCGCGCGGGGCTCGCTTCGCTCGCAAGTTTGAGCGCGCCTAGGGCGCGCAACTGTTGGATCTCGCGCTTCGCGCTCGATTATGTATGCACCTCGCGCTACGCGCTCGGGCGTATCTACATCGCGCTTTACGCTCGGTTGCTCTAGATTTTTGAACTTCGTGTTCGACTTCGATGAAAAGAAAAAGTTTGTTTGCAAATATTATAAAATTATCAAAACCTCTACATATTAAGTGATTGTTAAATTTGTTTTTATTTTAGACTGAAAAGGAACTTCATTTACTCAAGGTTCTATCGACCTTAAGGAACACATTCTCATCCAGACACTCGCGCTTCGCGCTCGATATTTGATTTGAAAATCATTTGAACCTTGCGTTCCACGCTCGGTTCTGTGCATTTGATTTTTCTATTTTCAATGCTGTTTTTTACGAATAAAAGAAAAACTACGCGTCATATCAAAAAGTGAATGATAAGAAATTTGTAGATCTTTTTTGGGTGCACAATTTTGGTCGAATGATCTTTTCTCGTATCTTGCATAGTTTCACAGCAAAATGGAATTTTTGATTATTTTTTTGTGCGATCAAAATTTGTTTTTTTTTATTTTTCAAAAAATTCAAAAAGTTGTTATGAAAATATTATAGGGTGTTCAAAAAGCAACGTTTTTCTCCTCTTGACTTTTTTTCATATCGTGCGTTTTTCGGCTTAAAATGTACATTTTCGTTTGTTTTTTGGAATTTTGAAACTGCTATAACTCCAGTAATTTTTGTTTTATCACGAAAAGTCATTAGAATATTTTGTTCGTCATTTTGCGTACTACTAATAACCATACATAGAATTTTTAAATCTTCAAAAAAAGTGGTCTCAAAAATTTTCAAAATGTGCTCACTTTTTGAATTTTCATCCAAAATAGCTGGTTAACGAACTCGTTCTCTATTTTTCGGCCATAAAAAAGTGTGCCAAAGTTCAATCAAATCTGATCATTTTTTCGAAAGTTATCGTGGCTACAGACAGACAGACAGACAGACAGACAGACAGACAGACAGACAGACAGACTGACAGACAGACAGACAGACTACAGACTACAGACAGACAGACACCTTGGTAAAAACCGTTTTTTCTGGCTCAGGGGGTCTCAAAACGTGGAGATTTGATGAAAACCGACTATGTCAAATTTTACATAAAACCAATACCTTCTCATTAGAATGAGAATGTAATTAGTGCTTAAAACTGAAAAAAGGTGATGTAAAATATTGGCATGACTATAGTGATTTCATCAGCAATTTTTTAGTTTATTATCATTTTTTAGTGAAGTTAATATTTATTGAGTAGTTTTTAATTAGCTAACATTAATCTATACTGCATAATATAAAGAAAAATGTGTAACAGATATATAATTATTGATAGTTTTAATGTTCTGACAACGTAAACAGAACATAACCTCCAAATACACATGATTTTTTTAGTCACTGCAATTTATCAAATTTCGTCATTGTGTTTATAATTTATGTTGCAAAAAAGTTAATTATACAAATTACCAGTGTGTAAATTTTTGCATCCCATGTAATTATGTTGTACTTAGCCATTTTATAGAACAAAGTTAGGTTATATGACTTTATTCTCTGATACAACTCAATATAATTTTTCGAATTTTATTTTAAAAAGGAAAGTGTTAATAATTTTTAATTAAAATATTCAGCATTATAAAAGAATTTCATCATTGTAGTTATCACTTATCGTGATAAAAATTCTAATAAATATTTACTTCGATTTATTTTTGAGACCACTTTATTTCTTATAAATAAAATATTAATTTTATTCGAAAATATTTTTAATTAAAATAAAAACTAAAATTTTAAAAGAAAATTCATTTTTATTATGATTCATTATTATAATGTCCATCAGACGTATTGGAACTATCAGAAGATTCGATTTTGAGGTTATGTTTCGACGGATTTCATCTCGGAGGCCTCAATCTCTCGCCAATCAATATAAAACTAACAATAATACATCTTTCATTTCATTAAAGTATACTTAAAATACAAAGATACACTTGAAATACACGTCCAAATCACTAAAAACTGATTTCAAGAAAACTTAACCTTTTTGGCGAAGACTGGGAAACGACTGGCGATTACTAGTACATGGCAGATTCGGAAATGGCGGTGACTGGGACATCGGTGCTTTTTGACTTTTAATTGTTTATCAATAAGAAGTAATATTAAATATAATGTAAAACCAATTTTTATAATATTCTAGGATGTTTAATGCTTCAATCAGTAACAATAATTTTTTAACTAATCCTTCCAAAACAATTTTCGAAATATTTGAAGTCAATGAAATCTCTTATGGTGGCGATTACTGGGACGTTTACCTTAATGCGAAGAAATATTTACTCATATTAAAGAAATTTCACAGAAAGAAATCATTTCCTTGAATTAATGCGTGAATCTTTTGCATCTAAACAATATTAACTTAACTGAAGTAATTACTATTTTAAACTATTTTACTAGTTTAAACTATTCCTTGGTCGAAAGAAAAAAAAACCAAAGAAACGCATTTCCTTGAATCAAGAAATTTTTTTTTTCAGTGCACGAACTAGAAAGATGAACGATTCTTCGGGTATACAGCATGTTTTTGGGGGTGTTTTTGTACCCTAAACATCCAAGTAGTAGTATACCATTAAATCCTCATTTCTTAGTAACTAAAATCAATAGAGATTTTTATTCAACTGCTACGGTATGAAACGACTTTCCAATAAGTGAAGTAAGCGTACATAGCAAGAATATGTTTTGACCTCATCTTAGGGGATGTTTTACCATCCCTTAAACAATGAGTCTGAAGTTCCTAACGCATTAATCAATAACGAAAAATAATTTTATTTTTAAATGCATGAGAGCTGCTATTTTATGATAGAAAATAGTTGCGTACAACCCTAAAAACTTCTTAAAGCACTTTCAACCCCTCATCAGATATAAAACTCACCCAAGCTACCCCTAAATATTTTTAAAATTCAACAAAACCAACCTAATTCAAAAATCCGCCCAGTTTTTGCTGATAATAATTTCAATTGATGCCAAAGGGGCAAAAAAGTGTCTCAATCCCTCAGTACATATAGAACTCACCCCAGTCACCCCTAAATATTTTTAAAATTCAATACAATCACCCTAATTTCAAAGTACACCAGGATTTTTCTGAAAACGTTTTCAGTTGATGCCAAAGGGGATACGTAAAGTCTGAATACCCCAGCGCATCTAGAAATCACCCCAACCACCCCCAAATATTTTAAAAGATCAATAAAATTACGCTAATCCCAAAGTACGCCAGGTTTTTTCTGACAATGTTTTAAGTTGATGCCAAAGGGGCAAAAAAATTCCACAACCCCTCAGCACATGTAGAACTCACCCCAGTCACCCATAAATATTTTTAAAATTCAATATAAACCCCCCAAATCTAAAACAAGCCAAAATTTTTAAAATAATTTATTCAATTGATGCGAACGATTTACACAAAAAGTCTCAACACCTCAGTACATGTGGAACTCATACAAGTCTAAATATTTTTTAAATTCAACAAAACGTACCTTATTCAAAAATCCACCCAGTTTTTGCTGATGATAATTTCAATTGAAATTAGGGTGATTGTATTGAATTTTAAAAATATTTAGGGGTGACTGGGGTGACTTCTATATGTTCTGAGGTTTTGAAACATTTTTTTGCTCCTTTGGCATCAAATGAAAACATTTTCAGAAAAATCCTGGTGTACTTTGAAATTATGGTGATTTTATTGAACTTTTAAAATATTCGGGGGTGGTTGGGGTGAGTTCTACATGTGCTGAAGGGTTGAGACTTTATGTGTGCCCCTTTGACATCAACTGAAATTATTATCAGCAAAAACTGGGCGGATTTTTGAATTAGGTTGGTTTTGTTGAAATTTAAAAATATTTAGGGGTAGCTGGGTGAGTTTTATATCTGATGAGGGGTTGAAAGTGCTTTAAGAAGTTTTTAGGGTCGTACGCAACTATTTTCTGTCATAAAATAGCAGCTCTCATGCATTTAAAAATAAAATTATTTTTCGTTATTGAATAATGCGTTAGGAACTTCAGACTCATTGTTTAAGGGATGGTAAAACATCCCCTAAAATTAGGTTAAAACATATTCTTGCTATGTACGCTTACTCCACTGATTGAAAAGTCGTTTCATACCGTAGCAGTTGAATAAAAATCTCTATTGATTTTAGTTACTAAGAAATGATGATTTACATATGTTACTTGGATGTTTAGGGTACAAAAACACCCCCAAAAACATGCTGTATACCCAAAGAATCGTTAATCTTTCTAGTTCGTGGGCATGAATCTTTTGATTCGGTACGCCTGATCGTCAAAATATAAAAGCTTTAGTCAAATCTATCATAGCGTTTTTGAGGAAAAAAAAACATTTTGCTAAAATAAGCATTTTTCCATTAAAATACATGTAAAAATCGAAACTTTGGACAAGTGTTTGTCTAAAAACTGTCCATTTTTCTGACATTTTCCTTTTGAATTTTTAGTTTGCAGGTTCGAAAATACAAGAAAAAAATTTTTTTTAGAATTTTTTATCATAAGGCTTTTTTCTGTACATTTGGTGCGGGGTCCTTTGGAAAAAATTGATTTTTCATTTTAAAAATATAGTTTTCAAGAGAATATGTTTAACAAAATTTCAAAACAAATTTTGATGTATAAATAACGATTGAACAATTATTCATTTACAACGATTTAAAATTCAAATAATTTAACTTCTAATTTGAAAAGTGTTCAATTTAAAAAATGGTAATTTTTCAATTTTTAATGCTTCTAACTTAAAATTGCGTAAAATGATATAATTTTGAAAAATTATAAATTTGTTGATTCATTCTTCAATTTAGAGCATTGAAAATAATAGAGTAGATTTATAATTAATACAAATTTTGATTCGTTAAAACGATTACTTCAGAAAAATAATTTTTTAAGAATAAGAAAAAATCTGCCTTAGCCCGCATTTGAACCGGGAATATGAATATCGCAAAGAGTGGAAATAGACGCCTAAATTTTGCTGTTTAAAAATAATCTTTCTGTAGTTTATGCTTGACTTCGAAAATTTTATGTATATTTTATACTTGTTGAATAATGATTATACCATGACATGCAAGACGCGGCTTGTAAATATAAAAACATGGCTTCTATTTAAACATTTGTTAATTATGTTTATAAGATTCGTGATGAATATATTTATATAATTTATAATAAACATTCGAAGCGAATAAATAACTTTAAAATTATTATCAACCTCCCCCTTGAGAGTGGATGGAAAGGGGAATTATTGGATGGCCCCCCCTAAAGCCCTTCTCTGGATCCGCGCCTGCTCTAGTTTGGTTGAAAATTCATCGTTTTTTTTTCAACCCAGATAGCAAGAAAAATTCGGTGAAGATTTCATGAAACTGGCAATGCAAGGTTCGGAATATTGCATTAAAAGGTTAAGGCAAGGTTCGTTCAACCAAGAAAATATCCGTTTGTCAGGGAATATTGCATGGTAATGTTCAGGCAGAGGTTCAGGACAGTTTGGAAGATTTATTTAACTGAATTCGATGCGCAGTAGTATTCTATGGTATCTACGGCTGCGCAGTAGGTTTTTTTGGCTCTCCCGGAATACCTCGGGATATACATACCATTGGTATGTACCATATTTATACAAAATTCAAAGTTTTCACCAATTATTCCACTTTATACTCATTCGGCCAGTCGTGCGAATGGGCACTTCGATCAGTATTTGTATAGAATAATTTTTTAAATAAGAAAATGTCTTAAAATAAATTTTATTCCACATTAAAGTTGAATATATTGCACATTAACAAAATACACCATCTTAATACACCTCTGTTGAAAAAAATATATCAACCTCTCGCTCTAACTGTTGACAATAATAGCATAAGTTTGTCTCATTCTAGAAACTTTCTGAGGAAAATATCTGGAGCATTTCTAGAATGAGATAAACTCATGCCATTATCACATGTTAGAGTGAGAGGAAGAGAGTTTTTCCAAAAGAGGTTTAAATAAGCCTTGAAAACCATACATCTTAATTCTTAAACGAGCAATATATCTGTCGAATCCTGCGGCCAAGGTTATGAGGAGACGCGACACCGGTTGCGAAGTGATGCATCACTTGAGGTTTCCTAAACGTAGATTATATAAATAAAGTAATTCACGCAGAAAACTAACGTAAATAGACCTTTTCATCTTGAATATCAAACAACTTCACGCGTGGGGAATTTAACATGTATATGCTCTACTGGGGTTACCAGATGGGTCGGGCGAAAAACCAGGACACTCAAATATTTTTCATGTGAACCCTAAGAAAAAAGAAGGTCACCAACTTTACTTTCTTCCTCCAACTGACACACTAAATCACACACTAAATCCAGAATTAGAATAGCGCGCGTGTTTCGACAGAGCCGCGCGTTCAGTATTATGCTGAGACATACAACTACGATTGTAGAAAACAAAATATTTGCTGCCAAAAACATTGATCTCGTTGAAACCAGGACATTTTGCGTGTTTCAAAGAAAAAAACAGGACACCAGGACAGATAAGGCTAAAACAGGACATGTCCCAGGAAAACAAGGACGTCTGGTAACCCTAGCCCTACTTTTATAGTGATTTTACCAATGGGGTGTTATGTCTCACTGATGGCCGCCTAATTGCGAAAGTTAGATCAAAGATAATAATATCAGATAATATTTTTAGTTAGGTCATGTTTTCGGTAATATTTAGATTATGTAAATTACTTTTCCAACCCTGCGCGTCACTCGAGATTTTTTGCGTAAAATTACATTAATTTACATGATGTAAATTACGTAACTTATTTAAAAAAAAAACACCACCACGAATTTGGAGCTTTTGAGGTAAGGGGTCGTGCATAAATTACGTAACGCATTTTTCCGACAATTTTGACCCCCCCCCCCCCTATGTAACGCTTTTTCCGACTTTTCCCTGTAGTTTTTCACCATTATGTAACACTAAGCTAGACCCCCCGCCCTCCCCCAAAAAGTGTTACGTAATTTATGCACGACCCCTAAGTTACATCGTAAATTACTGTAGAGAACCACGTCAATTACATATAGGGTAAGTAAACTAATAAAGTTTCCATTTCTGCCTGTGGACTGCCGACAAGTAGGGCGTTTCTTCAAAAGACGAATCAGTGGGTTGGTTGGATAAATGTTTGCCACAATAAATTGTTCTAATTTCTATGTCACCTGGCCTAGTTGGTTGCGTCTTTTAAAACACTGCTTAATAGTTCCAGAATGAAATTTTCTGGTACATGTTTTACAGAAAATATCCCAATTGAAAAATGTTGATTCTTAAAAACTACATGTCAGAACCTGAAATAACATACAAATAAAAAAATCTAAATATATATATTCAAGTCAATTACTTTGTCGATACCAAAAACTTCGAACATTTGCGGTTTTTTTTTTATATAATACTTCGATAACAATTTGATAATCACTTTCCCATATAGCCATACGAGCTAAAAACACCGCTTTAAAATATAAAACCCGTAGATTCAGGGTTCACAAAAATTATTTACAATTATCAGACTGAAAAATGTATTAAAAAACCGCGAGTGATCGAGAAATATTGAGATTTATGACAAAGTGTCAATTGGAATGTTCAACTCAAAGACACGAGACAAATAACTGAAGAGGTCAGAATTAGAATTATTACATCAAACCCTTAGTTATTAAGAATTCTGAACAATTTCTGTAATTTTTCATTACAATTTTAAAGAATAATTATATGCTCAAGGAATATGAGAAAATCACTACAGTTTTCATATTTCTTGGCAAAATAAATTAATTCTGAAGTTTAGCATTATTGTCAATCAAAAACTATTTTTAAAAAACTGTACTCTCAATTGCAAGCCGTCAATTGACTTCAATAGACTGCTCCACAGACTTGCCAAACAATCTACTGCAATAGATTACACATATATGTAATTCTCTGCAATTGCAGACATTCTGCTCAATTAACGGAAGAATATTTTAATTGTAATTTCACAATTAAACATTGAATACTATCAGGCATGGACTGGCCATCTGGAATTTGGGAGATTTCCCGGTGGGCCGCGAGCCTTGAGGGCCACCGAGGGCATACCAAAAAACAAGAGTGCGGACGATATCGTTTTTTCTCTCTTTACTAATATCGAGACAGAAAGTCCTGACACTTGGGAAAAAGTAGCTCTATCTCAGTGAAAAAAAATTGCACTGAATTCACATTTAGCAGATCTCATTCGAAATCTTTCTACCTGTTCAACGACGTTTCTCGTATCTCGGTGAAAAATTTGTTGTTTTTGTAAGAACAACGAATCTGGAGAAAATCACTGTTTTCGGTGCCTATAGATTTGGAAGGTCAACTTTCAGCTGTTCCTAAAGTCGCAAAAATGTCCGGAAAAAATGGAAAAAATTCAAGTGGATTACTTGTCTATTTGTGAATGGAGCCCAACTTTGAAAATTAAAAAATTATAAAAATTGTGGTCACCAGAATGGTTAAGCAAGAAAAAATTATATCCAGCTTGAATCGAGATGTCGAGTCAAATCAAGGTTTAAAAGAAAGTGCTCAGTACACTGATAAAGGTCGGACCAATCAAAAGTGGATAAAATTGTATATTTTCCTGTAAAGTGAGTTCGCATAATTTGTACTTTAATGAGCTATGCTAAAGTCTCGTGAAGGAATAGTAGTACAAAAAAGGTTGACTCGTGTCCATTACCAAGTCGCCCCCAACTGCGAAGACTTGAAAAAAAAGATTTTGCTTCTGTACGGTTCCCTACTACTACTACTACTACTACTACTACTACTACTAGACCTGGCCATATGGTTGTAATTTCCTTTTCATTTATCAACTTTTCAGATATTAGTATACTAAATTTTAATGATTCGAGGCTTATTTTATTTGAAATAATTCAATTTCAATTTGTTTATTTTTGAATATTTCATTTTTACTTTCTTATTTTAAATTTATTATAACAGATATTACTATTTTTTACTTAAATTTACTATTTTAACTTAAAAACAGTATAATTTAGTGATTATAAGTTGTTTCTTGAAAAATCTAAATTAAAAAATGTCATTCACAAATTAAAAATTAAAAAAAAATGAAACAATGAAAATTTTAAAGTTTACATTCAGCACCATGAAATTCGAACGATTCGAAGTTTATTTTATTTTAAATAATTCAATTTTATTTAGTTTATTTTTGAATATTTGATTTATGATTTCTTATTTTAAATAAACAGTCAAATATTGTTAAATATTGAAACAAAAATTTTTTAATTAAAAATTTTCAAACTGAATGCTTGAAAAATGGAGTATTTTAGAATGCAATAATATTTGAATAGAATTTGAAATGGAATAAAAGCATTTAATTATGGATATATTAATTAAAATGTTTTTGAAAATTGAAAAAAGATTTTGAAGTTTCAATCGGATGCAAACGTTTCATTAATTACTAAGGCTTTCGAATTGAAATAGTTCAATTTTTAACGTAAACATCTATAAATTATTTAATTATGAACAGATTCATAATCGTCTTATAAAATCAATTTTATTATTATTCTATTGTTAAGAGTCGAACTATAGTTCAATTTTAAAAGTAAATAATAAATTTATATTTACAGTTTATCAACTTAACATTTTTCTTGTTTTCTTTTTTTGTCAAAGTTAATCCGTGCCCCCAAGCTTTTGAAATTAACATGGGGTTTTAAATGGGAAAAGCTTGATTTTCAAAAAAATGGAAAAAAGAGCTACTTGTTATAAACTTTTTGTGAATTAAAGTATTCAAACGTCTTAACGAATGTTCAAAGAATAATTTTCACCTGATAAGTTTTAATTTTGACTCACCACCTCCCTTTCAAGCCGTTGTTTTTGTGCTTGGAAAGTGACCCCAAAACTGCAAAATAGCAGTTTTCTATTAAACTCATACTAAAAACGGTATTCTTTGGATTTTTTTAACAAGTATTATTTTTAATTGTTAAGGGACGAGTTTCAAGTATTTTGTAAATAATTTTCAATTATTCAAACAATTATTATTTGTTTAAGAATTATATTTTTCTTAAAATCGTGGCAAATTATTGTTTTCGCGATATAAGTGATAGATTTTAATTTTACAGAAATAGAATATACCAGATACCTACATTGGATAGTTTATAAGAGAATGTTAATACACTACTATGCAAAAGTTCCTAGACATATCTTTCTCAATATTTATAAAAGCACTCTAGTTTTAAAAATATTCAACTCAAATGGTCTTAAATTCAAAGCAATATATTAATTTTATTAGAAGTTATTAAAAAAATACCAATTTTAATGTTTCCGAAAAATGCTAATAAATCAAAAAGCAATTAATATTTTTTAATCTCTTTGGACTAGTTTTGAAGATGATTTTCTGCATTATTTTAGTGACTTGATAAGATATTTCTAGAATTTTTCCTTCGATGCAATCAAAACCTAAACTTAATTTAAAGAACTTATCAATATTGATGTAAAGTCAGGTTTTCATAACTGAATTAACACAAATTAATAGAACAGTATTCTAACAGAATTGCACAAAATTATCTTTAAAATTAGCCCAAACACAATAAAAAATGGTTTTTTTCCGAATTTATTGATATTTTCCGGAAACATTAACATTTGAAGTTTTTTCAAACAACTTCTAATAAAATTAACACATACTGGCTTTCATTTATGCCCATAAAACGGGTACTTTTATCACCTTTTATGCAATAATTGAGAGAAAATCTATAGAGTTTATTATTATTAAAACTAGGATGCTTGTTCAACCTATTGGAAAATACTGCCGTGATTTGGAAAAACACCGTTAACTGCAAAAAATCGTAAACTGAGTTTTTTATATTGTTGGAAACGTGAAAAAAAGATACACCTGACTCTTAAAATAATTTTTTTAAATTGTCAATAACTTTAAAAATAATTATTGCATAATTTTTGGAAAACCCCGTTAACTGCAAAGATTGGCGAGTTGTGGTTTGAGAGAGAACCGTAACTGCCCGTTAACTGCAGGCGTAAATCAGAGACGACTAAATACGTGACGTCAAAATTCGAGAAAACGCCGTAACAGGCAGTTACGGACTTTACCAAAATTATTGGACGGCGATTTCGACCTTTCGTGATTTCGGAGAGGCCCGTAAGTGCTTACGGCGTTCTCCGGAATCATCAAACCCCGAGAAATAATGTTTGTGATTCGAAAAACGTCGTAACTGCACTTATTCTTAGTTATTATATTCTTTTGCCGTGAACGGCGTTCTCTCAAATCACGGCAGGCCTAATTCTGAGGTCTGTAATTCGAAGAGAGCCGTAACTGTCCGTTACGGCGTTTTCTCGAATTTCAGCATCCCAATAAACACCGTTAACTGCATTTTAGATAATTAATCAACATTTTTTAACAATTTTTCTTGCAAAATTGAAAAGATCGTATGCAAATTAGTCAAGAACATCAAAAAATGCAGAAAATGAATAAGAATCCGCAATACACGCGAATAAAGATTCGAACAGTTTTCGTCGATTTTCTCGGCTTCGTTCATTTTGCAGTTAACGGTGTTTTCCCAAATCACGGCAGAATAGATGGTCAGAAACTTTTGCATGACATTACATATAAGAGAAAATAAATTTTTATACTCCTACATGTGCGTGAGTTATTATTTGCTTTGTGTAAGATTTCAATTTCAGTTAACGTTTACCGAAGATGTTTACACATACCATAAATCTGTCTTGGATCATAGTTTAGGACGCACGTGATGTTTTTTTGTACTACTATTCCCTCACGAGACTTTAGCATAGCTCATTAAGGTCCAAATTATGCGAACTCAATTTACAGGAAAATATACAATTTTATCCACTTTTTATTGGTCTGAGCTCTATCAGTGTACTGTGCTCTTTCTTTTAAACCTTGATTCGTCTCGATATTTCCATTCAAGTCGGAGATAATTTTTTCTTGCATTAACAATCCTGGTGACCACAATATTTAATATTTTCAAAATTTCAAAGTTGGGCTACATTTACAAATAGGCAAGTAATCCACCTAAATTTTTCCATTTTTTCCGGAAATTTTTGCGACTTTAGGAACGGCTGAAAGTTGACCTTCCAAATCTAGGCATTGAAAACAGTGATTTTCTCCAGATCTGTTGATCTTACAACAAAACAATTTTTCACCGTGATACGAGAAACGTCATTGAACAGGTAGAACAGGTAGATTATGGTTTGTCAAAAAATTAGTCTATTGCTCAATATATTATAGCTTAACAACGGTTGGGGGGGGGCAAAAAAGGGCCGCCTACCTAAAAAATGCCAGGACCGCATTGATGTCCCAGTTCGTCCCTGAATACTATTCACCATGTTCGAATTGAATTGCGTTTCATAAGAATTGTCGATCGATGATTTCATTTCGCAATTGCACTCAATCGATTTTAATTGAATATATATATACTTTAAGGGAGTGTCTACATGTACCGAAAAATTCGGTTATTTTTATCCAAATTTTGGTGCAAATAGCCCATTTTGCATGTACCGCTATTCATACCGAAAAATGCGGCTATTATTGGTACCGAAACTTCGGTACACGTAGCCACGGCCTATTTTTAAAGTCGCCTCTTTCTTTACAAATACTTTCTATAAATACAAAATGAAGTTAATTTTCTACAGTATTATCTCAGAATCAAATGAGTTTTATTTTTGTTGGTTTTTGAAAAGTACATATATAGTGCAAAAAACGCTTAACCTCAGGGATTTAAACAGTTAACAAAATCGTATCTACAAGATGGCACAAGATTACATAAGATTACACAAGATTACATACGGGATCACACACAATTACAAGGATTACGCAAGATTACAGGGATTATGCAAGATTATATGGCAAATTGTATACCAGTTTACAAAAGTGGTTAACCCCTCGTACTTTATTATTGGATTTAGATGACTCGATCGAGTTTTCGGACGAAGTGTGTTCGCGTGAATTTCATTTATCCGTAGTTTAAAACAAAAATTGCTTCACCCATTTATCAAATGATTGAAAAAACTCACTACTGTCTACAGCGACCAGTGTTGGATAGTAACTTGTTACAAGTAACAACAAAAAGTTACTTTAATTAATATTTTTCTGAAAAAAGATCTTCTCCTTTCGCTCCGCTGGGAATCGAAGCACAGAACTTCCGATTGCCGGACGGGAGAAAGGAGAAGATCTTTTTTATGAAAAATATTAATTAAAATAATTTTTTATTCATATTTCCATCTAGTCTGAAAAGACGTTAAAAACTTCTGTTATTCTCTGATGATAATACCGATTTCTTTAAAAAGTTACGTTACTTGCGTATTTTTTGCGTAAATTAATTACTATTTTAAACAAATAACTTGTAACTTAACTGAGTTACTATTTTCCAGTAACTTTTAATTTTAATATTATTTATTTACTTTGAAGTTGCTTTGTACATGTTTTGTATATCTCCTTTCAAAAGATGATTATGAGTTTATGGAATAAAAAGAAATTAAAAAATCTGCGAAAAAATTCGCGCGCGGCTCGCTTCGCTCGCAAGTTTGAGCGCGCCTAGGGCGCGCGACTGTTGGATCTCGCGCTTCGCGCTCGATCATATATTTATCTCGCGCTTCGCGCTCGATTATGTATTCACCTCGCGCTACGCGCTCGGGCGTATTTGCATCGCGCTTTACGCTAGGCTCCTCTAGATTTTTGCACTTCGTGTTCGACTTCGATGAAAAGAAAAAGTTTGTTTGCAAATATTATAAAATTATCAAAACCTCTACATATTAAGGGATTGTTAAATTTATTTTTATTTCAGACTGAAAAGGAACTTTATTTACTCAAGGTTCTATCGACCTTAAGGAACACATTCTCATCCAGACACTCGCGCTTCGCGCTCGATATTTGATTTGAAAATCATTTGAACCGTACGATAGAAACAAAAAAGTTTGATCGCACTTACGGCGTGCGATTTGGTAAATACACTGAACGCGCACTTTGTGTTTCGTGTTATATGTTCTTCATATACAAAAATACTAAATTTGTATTTGATTTCAAATGAAAAGTAATGATATAATTCAGGCGACAAATTTTATTAGTTAACATTTTATTTTAGCTTTAGCTTGTGCCGTTTATCAAAAAAGTTAATTTTTTTCATTTTCAATATATTCTTACCACAAAAATTGATTACGGGTTTGTAAGTCTTTTTTGAATGCACAATTTTTGTTCATTTATATGTTTTCGTACCTTGCATTGTTTTTTCAAAAATTTGATTTTTTTTACTGTCAATGTTATTTTCACGAATAAAACAAAAACCACCCATCCTATCGAAACATGAGTCACAATAAATTTGTACCTCTTCCTTGGATGAACAAATTTTGTTTTGGTCATTTTTTCGTAGCTGGTAATATTCGTCTGAAAATTTGATTTTTCTATTTTCAATGCTGTATTTTACAAATAAAACAAAAACTACGCGTCATATCAAAAAGTGAATGATAAGAAATTTGTAGATCTTTTTTAGGTGCACAATTTTGGTAAAATGATCTTTTCTGGTATCTTGCATAGTTTGGCAGCAAAATGGCTTTTTTGATTTTTCATTAATTTTTTGTGCGATCAAAATTTGAATTTTTTATTTTTAAAAAAATTCAAAAAGTTGTTATGAAAATATTATAGGGTGTTCAGGAATCAACGTTTTTCTTTTCTTGACTTTTTTTCATATCGTGCGTTTTTCGGCTTAAAATGTTCATTTTCGTTTGTTTTTTGGAATTTTTTAAAATGCTATAAATCCAGTAATTTTTTTTTTATCACGAAAAGTCATAAGAATATTTTGTTCGTCATTTTGCGTACTACTAATAACCGTACATAGAATTTTCAAATCTTTTAAAAAAGTGGTCTCAAAAATTTTCAAAATGTGCTCACTTTTTGGATTTTCATCCAAAATAGCTGGTTAACAAACTCGTTCTCTATTTTTCAGCCATAAAAAAGTGTGCCAAAGCTCAATCAAATCTGATCATTTTTTCGAAAGTTATCGTGGCTACAGACAGACAGACAGACTACAGACTACAGACAGACAGACACCTTCGTAAAAATCGTTTTTTCTAGCTCAAGGGGTCTCAAAACGTGGAGATTTGATGAAAACCGACTATGTCAAATTTTACATAAAACCAATACCTTCTCATTAGAATGAGAATGTAAAAATGGCGCGCAGGCCGAGAACAAAAGAATATCGCCTTGCGCGCTGGTGTTTATGTTTTTTATGGCAACAACTAATTGTAATAACAAAACCAAGCAGGTTTGGAAAAATTTCATGCAACTGTAACTTTTAAGGTAACTTGAAGCTACTTTTTCTAGTAACTTTAAGTGTAACGAGTAACTATTAACATGACTACCCGGGTAAAAATATTTGGTCTTGATTTTGTGCTGGGTAAAGACTAATCTCAGACAATTTCAAGTTATTCTGTATGTCTAGCTTGTGATACGAAACCAGACTATTTTTGATGTCTTAAGACGAATATTTTCGACTTGAAGACAAAAATTTATGTCTTGAGAGCAAGGCCTCTGAGGGTCATCACTAATCCACTTTAAACTTGATAGAATATTTATATTATTCATCCTCATGGTATTTATTTTTTATGTATTATTAACTTTATTTATCTGCAATAATTATATGTTCTTTGGATGGCGAATCTAAAAATGTTGTCTTTTTATGGAAAATTTGATATGCCTGCAGTCGTTGAGACAGGCAGGTTCCGAATTTCTTATTTAAAAATTAGTTATTACAAAATTACAAGTTTTATCGGTTCTAAAATTGAGGCTCCAGATGCAAAAAGGAGATATATAGAATTATTTTACTGGAGTGGGGAGGCCCCTGAGCACTTGAGAATAAAGTTTCGAATTTTAATTTTTAAAATACAAATCCACATCGTAAATTAAATTCCGCATCTTTTTCTATTGGTAAAAAAAGTTGTAGCATTTTAGTTTTTCAATTATTTACAAAAAACTGTTTTTTTCTCTGATTAAAATATTTCGCCTTTTTTCACTTCAACTCGCGACGAAGCCGGCAGTTTTCAATATTTCAAAGTAAAATTCATGAGAAGTATGCATTGGAATCTTCTGCGACCGATGACGTCAGCAAAAGTTGAAAATGTTTATTAAGAAAAAAGTTAATAATTTTTTGCCGAGGTGTTGCACAATTCGTGCACAAACAACTTTGATCGTTTCGAGAGTCGAGCAAATTTTGAGCAAGCCAAAACTGTCAGTGAGAAAGTTGGTCAGGAAAGTTCAAAGAAGTTTTCTGGAAATTTTTAGCTCAATTGAAATAGTAATTAACAAACTGTTAATATTTTAATTTTCCGACGCGATCGATTTTCTCTCGCGTAGGCTGTAGTCCGGCCGGTAAGACGTTACTACACCAGAGACTCGCTATTTGAACGCGCGATCGAACGCGTTATATGAATTCCTAGAATTGCTGGTCCCCACAGTTTCTCAGGGGGCAGGGCGAGAGACGTTTGCGACTCCGCCTCTGAAGGGACGCATGGACTATACTACTCAGTCAAGTAGATTGCGCAATATTATGGAAACGTTTCAGGCGGCCCTGACTGTTTACGTTTCGCTGTATGCGTTATATGAACAAGGCCATTTTCAGGCAACCCCCGAGATTGTTCATCTATCGAGTCTCTGGTGTATGCACAAACAACGTCGCAGAGGCCGGTCAGAAACAGATAATATTTATTTAAAATACGAAAAATCAGGACTTATTCTAAGTTACGTAAAATGGAAATACTACATTTATCGCAGATTGTTATTAGTAAATATTAATTATTTAGATAAACGCAAGAAATACAAGATTTTTAACTTTGACTCAAAAAATAATTTCAGGTAAATTTACTGGTCAATTTAACCAGACTTTCTATAGTTAGGTTAGAGCCTATCATTATCACTTTAAAACAACAGTCGATTTATTCTAAAAATGATCTCTAATTTTTTTTAAGTAAAAATCGTCACTGCATTTATATTATGAAATTTTTTACAGATTTCATAATACGTATTCAGATATAACTTTGAAAAAATATCATGTAATATTTCAACGATTATTTTTGGTTTAAAAAAATCAGAAAGTGTATGCAGATATATTTACAAATAGAGGTTAGACAGAGGACACGCGAGATACCAGAAAGGAAACGTTTGCAGATTATTTATTTTTAAGAATTTTATGAAGCTGATTTCTCTAGAAGTGGCAACGTTTCAATATTTGAATCAGAAAGGAAACAAAAGAATTATTACAAACCATGATTTTTCATGTTTTATTGCATTTGAATTTAAAAATCTCTTACGTACTCTAAGGCAGAGTTCACTTCACTCTGCACGGAAAAAATTTATCCGTGAAAAAGTCACGAACTGGTGGCTAGATCTCGGATACGAGATAAAAAAATGAAATACTGCATCCTTATTTCTATGAGAAATGTATGGATAAATTTCGAAGTTTTTTACGAACAGTTCGAATTTCCTACGAACAGTTCCTGACAATTTCAGACTGGAATATAAAAAGGAAAAATTTCATTTGGGCGATTTAATTTATATTAATTTATAACTTCGCAGTTATCAAGGCCAAACAAAATAGGTATCATAAAACTTCTAGCCACTCATCCGACGAGCACGAAGCACACATACGAGCGCACACACGCACCGCGCGCTTGGGCGAGCGTGTGTGCGGGCCACGTACCGGCGAACCTACTTTCTAGTTCCCAGATTTATCGGGCAAGCTCGTCAGTGCTTTGAGAAACTTTTCCCAATCACTCGTAATATTTTTGTAATTATTCACGTAAAAAAAAGTGATGAACCGTTTTAGAATTTTCACATCGAGTTCGTCAATTCTTTCTCAAAGTTCGCAGATTGTTTACGAAAATACTTCAATATCCGATAAATTTTTCTCATATCCGAGACCTAGCTACTAGTTCGTGACTTTTTTACGGATAAATTTTTTCTGTGTGGGGCAACAGCGGCTTGCCCGGCATGGCACAGCCTACGCAGGAGATAACTGATCGCGCCGGCAAATTAAAACGTCAACAGTTTGCTAACTACTATTTCAATTGAGCTTGAAATTTCCAGAAAACTTCTTTGAATCTTCCTGACCAACTTTCTCACTGACAGTTTTTGCCTGCTCAAAATTCGCTCGACTCCCGAAACGATCAAAGTTGTTTGTACACTAATTGTGTAACGCCAAGGCAAAAAATTATTGACTTTTGTTCAAATAAACATTTTTAACTTTTGCTAACGTCATCGGTCGCAGAAGATGCCAATGTATACCTCTCGTAAATTTTACTTTGAAATATTAAAAAGTGCCGATTTCGTCGCGAGTTGAAGTGCAAAAATGCGAAATATTTTATTCAGATACAAAAAACAGTTTTTTGTAAATAATCCAAAAACTAAAAAAGCCACTACTTTTTCTATTTGAAGAAAAAGATGCGTAACATAATTTTATCAATACCAATGCGTATTTAAAAAATAAAAATTCGAAACTTTATTCTCAAAAGGCCCAGGGGCCTCCCCACTGCAGCAAAATAATTTTATATCTCCTTTTTGCATCCGGCGCCTCAATTTTAATCCTCAGCAGATGTCAACTGTTTGGTCATAACCTAGCTGCCTGATTCCTGGAAATGGCAGGCCCTGTCAGTGGGGTCCATAGTTTATAGAGGTCGGAGTATAATGGACAATAAAATTTACAAACGAAAACTTTTGTAACTTTTGACCCTGGCAAATGTTAAAGCCACAAATTGGTAATATAATTTTCTTTAAGAGCAATTCGGTATATTTATCAAGACTTACACTTCTTGTCTTAAGACAAGTCTACCTGGTCTTGTCTTGGCACAGCTACAGCCATAAATGCAAGAGAAATATGTATATCTCCAATGTCTAGCTATAAGTGATACGGAACCAGACATCATGGTCTTGAAGACATATTGAAGACATTCAAGACAAAATCAAGACCAAATATTTTTACTCGGGTATAACTATATTTACCGCTGTTTTTGCTAAGTGACGTAACTGGAACTAGTCACTAGTCACTTCAAAAAAGTATCTTCAGCGATCCGCGCAATGATTGCCACTATCCCCTATATTTTAAATAACAAACGTGTGACATGCAACAAATTTCAGTAGCAGAACACTATTTCTACTCACATTTCTGCAATAATGCACGTAACTCAGTTGTAACAATGTTACCTACCTTCTTTTTATAGAGGGATAGTATCCAATTGTCTCGTACGTGCCGAAAAACTCAAATTTCTGTACCAGCGGCGTAGCCAGGAATTTTTTTTTTGGGGGGGGGATGACCTTAGGGAAGTAGAGCAAAAAAGGGTATCCGAAAAATAAAATTGCTTAATATTGAATTTAACAAACATAATTGTTTAAACAATTTATTATTGTTTTTAATGCTATTCTCTTTGAATAATGTTAGAAAGTTGCGCTTTTTTCTGAAATTTTCCACTTTTTGTCTATTTTTCACTTAGAGTGTGGTAATAATTGATGAAATTCAACAAACATAATTGTAAGAAAAAAATTATTATTAGTTACAACTATTTTCTATAGTAATGCTATGTAATTGCGGTTTTTTCAGAAATTTTGCACGTTTTGTCCACTTTTCACTTAGAGCGAGGTAATAATCATAGCAATTCAACAAACATAGCTTTTTAAAGAAATTATTATTGTTTATAACTATCTTCTTCTATATTAATGCTAGATAGCTGCGGGTTTTTTCTAAAACCTTTCACTTTTTGTCAATTTTTCACTTAGAGTGAGGTATGTATTAATGAAATTTAACAAACATAATTGTTTAATTAAATTATTATTATTTATAACTATATTCTCCTATAATAATGCTAGATAGTTGCGGTTTTTTCTAAAAAATTTATCTTCTTGCCCACTTTATACTTAGGAGATAATAATAATTGCAAGTTAACAATAATAATTGTTTAAACACTTATCATGGTTTATAACTATCGGCTCATACACGGAAAAAATTTATCCGTGAAGAAGTCACGAACTTGTATCCTTATTTCTATGAGAAATATATGGATAAATTTCGAAGTTTCTTACGAACAGTTCGAATTTCCTACGAATAGTTCCTGAAAATTTCAGACTGAAATATAAAGAGGAAAAATTTTATTTGTGCGATTTAATTTTATATTAATTTATAAATTCGCAACTCAGAAGATTCGAACCCTAAAAGACTGCTGACTCACAAGTTTCTGAACATAAACCAGGAGTGCGTAAACACGCGCAGCCATCAAGGCCAAACAAAATAGATATTATAAAATTTCTAGCTACTCATCCGACGAGCTCGAGGCACACATACGAGCGCAGACACACACCGCGCGTTTGGGAGAGTGTGTGTGTGGGCCACGTACAGGCGAACTTAGTTTCGAGTTCCCAGATTTGTCGGGCAAGCTCATGAGTGCTCTGAGAGTCTTTTCCCAATCACTCGTAATATTTTTATAATTATTCACGTAAAAAAAAAGTGATGAACCGTTTTAGAATTTTCACATCGAGTTCGTCAATCTTTCTCAAAGTTCGCAGGTTATTTACGAAAATACATAAATATCCGATGAATTTTTCTCATATCCGAGACCTAGCTACTAGTTCGTGACTTTTTTACAGATAAATTTTTTCCGTGTAATTTTTCAGCTTTTCTTTACCTTTTTAGTTAGGAACAAATGTGGACGTCCGCATGAAAATGGTCCTTATGACCGATATGGAGTTACATACAGAAGCATATAACCGGATAAGCTCCCGGCACTTTAAGCCCAAGACGAACCCTTTAGGTTTAAAAACGAGTCGCCGGGGCATTTTTGAAGTTGTAACATCGAAAAACCGCTTTTCGAGAAAAACACGTTTAATGTTGGCGAGAACCATAAGCGCACATGTTACACTTTTTCTTTGAAAATGAAATATACCCATTTCCGCTTGCTTTCAGGACATAAATATTTCAAGGAAAATTTATATTTAATATGATTTATGTGTAGAAAATTTGAAGAATGTTTCAAATATCTATTTTATTTCAGACAAATATAATAACAAAAAAGAAAGAGATTGTTTAAGAAATGATTCTCTCTATATTGTTTATTTATTATATGTTCATAACTAAAAAGACAAAATAAAGTTAAAATTTTTAAAAATAAACCGTAACTTTCTGGCATTATTGAAAGAAAATATTATTAAAAATAATAATAATAAATTGTTTGAACAATTATGTTTGTTAACTTGAATTAATTATTACCTCACTCTAAAGTCTAATTGAAAATTCGATCAGAAGTGAAAAATTTCAGAAAAAACTGTAACTTCCTATCGTTATTCTGAGAGACTATAATTATAAATAATGATGAATTATTTAAGAAATTTCTGGTGAATTTAATTGATCATTGCCTTGCTCTAATTGAAAAGATTAAAATAAGTTGAAAATTCCGAAAAACCGCGACTTTTCGAATCTAGTCTAAGAGAAAATTGTTAAAAACAATAATAAATTGTTTAAACAATTTATTTAAACTTCTAGTTATTAGTATGAAGTAGGATTGTATGTAATATAAACAATTTGTATTTCAAAAAACCGCAAAAAAATTATATTTAGCGCCAGAAACTCGCGAAACACAATTTTTCACTTATGGGTTTTTTTGGGACCCTATAAAACAGACTTATGGTGGTGATATTTAAAAATTAAGTTTTTATTCGTATTATATTGCTAACTGTGAAAAGAAATGTTGAGTTTCAACTCGATACACCTAATACTGACGATTCTGAATAAAACTTACAAAAACGTCTTTTTTCTTATGGGAAATACGTGTTAAACTTCATGGGGCTTGCGGAACATATAAATATAATTTTAAAAATACGAATTTTTTGGGGGGGAGGATTCGAGAACGTTTGGGGACGATATGCATGCAAATTCGAGAAAAAATATTTCCAATGCATTCTGAAGAGCACTTTAGTTTACAATGAGGGGCCTTCCTAATTTATGATCCGCTTACGAATTTCTACCTTTCAAGTAGTTGTTCTGGATTAGGACAAAGCTTGTACTTATATTTGAATTTTAGGTGTGCTAAAATCTTGTCTTATGGCGCTGGCCTTTGAGTTCACTTAATTTTAAACGTGAAAATCTACAGTTTACTGCCTTAATTTTCGCAGGTAACATGAAGAATAGACGCACCAGTTTATAATGGTGTCTATACTCTATAATAATCCCTCTTTCTCATTAGCATTTATGGCAAATAACAGAGCTGTCAGAACATAGACACAAGCTGTTGTAAATAGAATGAATTTTTCCAGTGTATAATAGACGTGATTACGAAATTTCGGGGGGGAGCTTGGGCATCTCAGCCCCCCCCCCCCCCCTGGCTACGCCACTGTTCTGTACACACAGAGACGGCGTTTCATATAATATAGCTCTATATCGTGTAAATGTAACCCCTGGCGGACCGGCCGAACGTAGGCGTTACGCTGCAGCGTAACGGTAAACTAATGTAAAGTAATATGGCATTACAACTAATAAAAGAAACAAAATAAATATGTAAATTGTTGCAATTATAATAATACGTTAAAATTTACGTTAAATGGTCATGTCGTAATTGTAACAAGTTTATTTTTCAGCGTTAAAAATATAAAAAATCGAAGTTGCTGTCATTAAAGTCGGGCCCCTGCATGTTGGCAGTTTGCTAACGGCTGCTTCAAGTGGGTTGCCAATATGCAGGGGCCCTACTTCAATGACAGCAACTTCGTTTTTTTATTTTTTAACGCTGAAAAATAAACTTGTTGCAATTTCGACATGACCATTTAACGTACATTTTAACGTATTATTATAATTGCAACAGTTTACATATTTATTTTGTTTCTTTTATTAGTTGTAATGCCATATTACTTTACCATTACTTTACCGTTACGCTGCAGCGTAACGTCTGCGTTCGGCCGGTCCGCCAGGGTACAACTGTTATTTATTTAATAATGATACCTTATTATTTTCAACTATTGCAAAATTCTGATAAAAGCCCACTTTTAGAATTTTGTATTAAAATTATTATCGGAGAGAATTGTGATAATGTATACTTTGAACTTTTCATAAAAATTTAAATAAAGGAGACTTCGCTTGTAAATTAACAAAAAATATGCATATATTATTCCGTCACATCTCACTCCGGAATTTGTTAAGAATGTAACTCATACTGCACCCGAGTTGAGGAAAAGATCTTAAGCAGGGGCCCAGCCTCTAGTGAATGTTTCATTTTTACATTCCCATCCTATATGAGAAGCTATTATAGTTTTATGTAAACTTTGACATCGCTAAGTTTCATAGTCTCAAACTTTTGAGACCCCCTGAGGCAAAAAAAACACCACATGCGTCTTAAGGCGCTTCCTCAGGCTTGATTTTTAGCCCATGTATTCGTTGATCCCATTTTCCTCCTACACGGATGAATTGTTTGATGTAATATTTTAACCACATAATCTCAATGGCATAATGCATAAAACTAAAGTCTTCGTTTTTTGAAAAACTGTCTTGTTTTTTTGTTTTTTTAATTAATTGAAAATCTGCTTCATTTATGCGCCTGGAAACGAGCAATCCGCCGCCGGGAAAGCGCGCACAGTACACTCGAAAGCAGGCGTTTCAAAGTAAATGGAAAACCCTCGTCTAATTCACCGTGAACTTTTTCGAGGATGCTTGAACCCAGGGGGTCGGTCGTAACTCTTCCGTCCTTCCCATTGTTGCCGTGCGACACGATTCGAGCCGCTTGAACGAAATTGATAATTAGTCAAATATGCAGAAATTGAATTTTAATATGCTGCATTAGGTTCGTTACATAATTACGAGACGATCAAAAAAAGATAGAAAAAAATCGGTTAACCCGTTCAATTTCTGTTTGGAGTTTTCCTTATTTTTGCATTTTATTTAAGATTACCCTCAATACTGAGAATATTGACAGATTTTCCTAATCCTTTTTTCCATTTCTTTCAATTATATCATTTTAAAATTTTATCAGCTAATACAAATTTCATCGATTCATGTTTTCTTCAATTTTAGAGATATTTTAGAGTATTCTAGAGTATTTTAGAGATTTTTTAGAGTATTCATTGTCGTCGGGTGATTTTCTTTGGTCTTTATCGAAAGACAAGAGCAGATTCCAGGAGATCAGATAATTGCACATCGGGGTAATTCATTAATTACTCCATTCATGATTAATCAATTCAGTATTGCTTCCTCATAGATGGGGGTTTGTAATTACCTGAATTTTAGAATATACTTTTTGATATATTTTGATATAATTCGACCCCAGGAGCACGAAAATGAAGTTCTTAAAAAATTTCCGTGTGTGTGTAACTTTTTTCTGTTCACCATATCTGGAAAAGTAAAAGAGCTGGAATCAAGAAATTTTTGTGAAGATTGATATCTCGAATTGAGATCCAGGTCTGATAGGTACTTTGTACTTTTACAAGAAAATATCTTTAATTATTTTGTTGAAAAATCATTTTTTAGACTTGTTTTTTTTTTCTTGAAAATTAATTTTGTACACATATTTGAGATAATAATAAAAACATCAGAATTGAAGTATTTTTTTTTCATTTAAATTAAGATTAAAAATTATTTCACTTTTTTCCTTGAAAGTTTGTTAATATGATCTATCTAACATTTCCGTGAAATCCTTAAAATCTTTGGGAAATGCTTTAAATTCATTCAAAATCTTTGCGCAATACTTGATGAATTTTTTGACATCTTCGGGAAATCATTAAAATTTTAGTGCACTCATGGAAATCTATCTGCAAAGTATGCGAAACATTTGAAATGTTTGTGAAATGTTGGTTTGGAAATCTTTCCGAATTATTTGAAATGTCTACAAAATGTCTTACTTTTATTCTATTTTCTTTATTATATTTCTTTGTGAAATGATATCAATCCATTCTTGGAGACGTGACTGAAAGCTTCGTGCAATCTTTGTAAATTCAGTAAAATATTTGTGACATCTTTCCCCAATGTTAGCGAAATATTTGAAATAATCGAATTATATCAAGATATATCAAAAAGTATATTCTAAAATTCAGGTAATTACAAACCCCCATCTAGGAGGAAGCAATAATGAATTGATTAATCATGAATGGAGTAATTAATGAATTACTCCGATGTGCAATTATCTGATCTCCTGGAATCTGCTCTTGTCTTTCGATAAAGACCAAAGAAAATCACCCGACGACAATGAATACTCTAAAAAATCTCTAAAATACTCTAGAATACTCTAAAATATCTCTAAAATTGAAGAAAACATGAATCGATGAAATTTGTATTAGCTGATAAAATTTTAAAATGATATAATTGAAAGAAATGGAAAAAAGGATTAGGAAAATCTGTCAATATTCTCAGTATTGAAGGTGATCTTAAATAAAATGCAAAAATAAGGAAAACTCCAAACAGAAATTGAACGGGTTAACCGATTTTTTTCTATCTTTTTTTGATCGTCTCGTAATTATGTAACGAACCTAATGCAGCATATTAAAATTCAATTTCTGCATATTTGACTAATTATCAATTTCGTTCAAGCGGCTCGAATCGTGTCGCACGGCAACAATGGGAAGGACGGAAGAGTTACGACCGACCCCCTGGGTTCAAGCATCCTCGAAAAAGTTCACGGTGAATTAGACGAGGGTTTTCCATTTACTTTGAAACGCCTGCTTTCGAGTGTACTGTGCGCGCTTTCCCGGCGGCGGATTGCTCGTTTCCAGGCGCATAAATGAAGCAGATTTTCAATTAATTAAAAAAACAAAAAAACAAGACAGTTTTTCAAAAAACGAAGACTTTAGTTTTATGCATTATGCCATTGAGATTATGTGGTTAAAATATTACATCAAACAATTCATCCGTGTAGGAGGAAAATGGGATCAACGAATACATGGGCTAAAAATCAAGCCTGAGGAAGCGCCTTAAACTACGACCCAAGACAGATTTATGTGTAAACATCTTCGGTAAAAGTTAACTGAAATTGAAAATCTTACATAAAGCAAATAATAACTCACGCACATGTAGGAGTATAAAAATTTATTTTCTCTTATATGTAATGTCGTGCAAAAGTTTCTGGACATCTATTTTCCAATAGGTTGAACAAGCACCCTAGTTTTAGTAATAATAAACTGTAGATTTTGTCTCAATTATTGCATGAAAGGTGATAAAAGTACCCATTTTATGGACCCATTTTATGAAAATATTTTTATTGTTTTTGGGCTAATTTTAAAGATAATTTTCTGCAAGTCTGTTAGAATACTGTTATATTATATACCATTAAACCATTTCCCTTTCGGCGAGCCTCTAGGGGTAATAATAATTATTAATTATATTAATTTATATTAATTTATATTAATTATATATATATATATATATTAATTTGTATATTAATTTGTTTTAATTCAGTTATGAAAACCTGACTTTATATCAATATTGATGAGTTCTTTGAATTAATCAGGGTGCTTAATTTAAAATTTGCATTGTTTCATTTTTTTCAATTTTTGATTTGTAAATGAAATTGTTTAATTTAGATTTCTCAAGAAACAAATCGCTAAATTGTACTGTTTTTAAGTTAAAATTGTTCGAAAATGATATAATTTTGAACACTTACAAATTTCTTGATTGATTCTTC